>LR812520.1:595820-603320 GCA_903798195.1 Danio kyathit
GTGTCAGGCGTAAAGACAAACTGTGTTTTTGGCCACAAGTCTGAATGATTTTCAAACACAATCATTTTAATAACTACAAAACAATAACTGAAAACAAGCGGACAAAACATAGAGAACACACTGAAACACACACACATATACAGTATGCACACACACATGCATACCAGAATGGCAGTTTTTTTCTGATGACTCTGATTGGATGAAATATGCTTAGCCACACCCCTCCAACCATTAGATTACTGTGGGTGAAAGAGGAAAGGCGGAGGTAGACCAATAAACCCCACCCCCTTCTCAATATTCAGCTTCAGCTAGAAATACAGTTGCAATCAGAATTATTAGCCCCCCTGTTTATTTTTTTCACCAATTTCTGTTTAACGGAGAGACATTTTTTTCAACACATTTCTAAACATAATAGTTTTCATAACTCATCTCTAATAATTGATTTATTTTATCTTTGTCATGATGACAGTAAATAATATTTTACTACATATTTTTCAAGACACTTCTATACAGCTTAAAGTGACATTTAAAGGCTTCACTAGGTTAATTAAGGTAACTAGGCAGGTTAGGGGAATTAGGCAAGTTATTGTATAATGATGGTTTGTTCTGTAGACTATCGAAAAAATATGTAGCTTAAAGGCGCTAATAATATTGACCTTAAAATGGGTTTTAAAAAATTAAAAACTGCTTTTATTCTAGCCGAAATAAAACAAATAAGACTTTCTCCAGAAGAAAAAATATTATCAGACATACTGTGAAAATTTCCTTGCTCTGTTAAACATCATTTGGGAAATATTTAAAAAAGAAAAAAAAATTCAAAGGGGGCGAATAATTCTGCTTGCAACTGTACGTCCTCACATTGAAACAAAAGTCTGCAGAAACTTTCATTCATTCATTCTCCTTCGGCTTAGTCCCTTTATTTATCAGGGGTCGCCACAGCGGAATGAACCGCCAACTATTCCAGCATATGTTTTACACAGCGGATGCCATTCCAGCTGCAACCCAGTACTTGGAAACACCCAAACACACTCATTCTCACACACACACACTCATACACTACGGCCAATTTAGTTAATCAATTCACACAGAAACGCCAACTGACCCAGCCAGGGCTCAAACCAGTGACCCTCTTGCTGTGAGGCCACAGTTCTAACCACTGAGCCACCGTGCCACCCTCAGAAACTTTTAATCAAATAGCTTGACCAACTAATATGATTTGGTTATATAATCCTAGAAGTGTATATTGACAGCTCATCTCAGACTTTTGGAGTTCACTGTATGTGTGATATTCAGGAATTCAGGCATTCGCAGATTCGATTACACCATGAGGAAGGGAAAGAGTGATGAAAATACTTTCCAGAGAGAGAGAGAGATGGTCTCTGTTTCACCTCAAGGCCACCGCATGCACTAAAGCATTTGCAGGAGAGCCACAGTTCACTGCAAAAGCCCAAACAAACAGAGGAAGAGCAGAAGAACAAAGCGGGACGGAGGAGCGCCGATCGCTGGAGCTGAGTATTCCTGCTCCATGGAAAATAAGGATTTAAAGGAGACCTATTCTAAAGATGTAAAGCATCTCTGATGTCTTTAGTGGTTCAGTGGTTAGCGCTGTCACTTCACAGCAAGAAGGTCGCTGGTTTGAGTCCCAGCTTGGTCAGTTGGCGTTTCTGAGTTTGCAAGTTCTCCCCGTGTTGGTGTGGGTTTCCTCCGGGTGCTCCGGTTTCCCCCACAGTCCAAACACATGCGCTATAGGGGAATTGATCAACTAAATTGGCCGTAGTGCATGAGTGTGTGTGTGTGTTTGAATGTGTATGGGTGTTTCCCAATACTGGGTTACATATGCTGTCAAAACATATGCTGGAATAGTTGGCGGTTCATTCCGCTGTGGCGACCTCTTATAAATAAGGGACTGAGCCGAAGGAAAATGAATGAATGAATGTACAGGGGGGCTAATAATTCAGACATTAACTGTATATAATAACTCCTGAACCTGCATGAACAGCGTGTGTGTGTTGTTGAGCGGTGTGTGTGTGTGTGTGTGTGATAAGCTGCAGTTGAATGAGTGGAGATTCGTCCGCCATGCCTGATGATAACAGAACAATGTGGCAGGAGCTGCTGTCTTCTCCAGGGGCCAGAGATTAGCCCTCATGCCTTCCTCTGGAAAACACACGCCGTCCCGCAGGAAACACTCATCAGACTGCACTCTTTCACCTCTTCCTCCACTACCATTCTCTCTATCATGGCTCCATCAGTTCCCACTATAGGGCTGCACTATACTGAAAAAACTGACATCGCGATATTTAGTTTTGCTGTGATATCCACTAACCGGCCACTTTATTAGGTACACCTTCTAGTACCGGGTTGGACCCCTTTTGCCTTCAGAACTGCCCTAATCCTTCATGGAGTAGATTCAAGAAGATACTGAAAATATTCCTCAGAGATTTTGCTCCATATTGTCATGATAGCATCACACAGTTGCTGCAGATTTGTCGGCTGCACATCCATGATGCCAATCTCCCGTTCCACCACATCCCAAAGGTGCTCTATTGGATTGAGCTCTGGGGACTGTGGAGGCCATTTGAGTACAGTGAACTCATTGTCATGTTCAAGAAACCAGTCTGAGATGATTGGCGCTTTATGACATGGTGCGTTATCCTGCTGGAAGTAGCCATCAGAAGATGGAGACACTGTGCTCATAAAGGGATGGACATGGTCAGCAGCAATACTCAGGTAGGCTGTGGCGTTGACACCATGCTCAATTGGTACTAATGGACCCAAAGTGTGCCAAGAAAATCTCCCCCACACCATTACACCACCACCACCAGCCTGAACCGCTGATACAAGGCAGGATGGATCCATGCTTTCATGTTGTTGAGGATAAATTCTGAGCCGAGCATCCGAATGTGGCAGCAGAAATGGAGACTCATCAGACCAGGCAACGTTTCTCCAATCTTCTCTTGTCCAGTTTTGGTGAGCCTGTGTGAATTGTAGCCTCAGTTTCCTGTTCTTAGCTGACAGGAGCGGCACCCGGTGTGGTCTTCTGCTGCTGTAGCCCATCCGCCTCAAGGTTGGACGTGTTGTGTGTTCAGAGATGCTCTTCTGCAGACCTCGGTTGTAACGAGTGCTTATTTGAGTTACTGTTGCCTTTCTATCAGCTGGAACCAGTCTGGCCATTCTCCTCTGACCTCTAGCATCAACAAGGCATTTGCGCCCACAGAACTGCCGCTCACTGGAGATTTCCTCTTTGTCGGACCATTCTCTGTAAACCCTAGAGATGGTTGTGCGTGAAAATCCCAGTAGATCAGCAGTTTCTGAAATACTCAGAGCAGCCCGTCTGGCAGCAACAACCATGCCACGTTCAAAGTCACTTAATCCCCTTTCTTCCCCATTCTGATGCTCGCTTTGACCTGCAGCAGATCGTCTTGACCATGTCTACATGCCTAAATGCAGTGAGCTGCTAAAATGTGATTGGCTGATTAGAAATCTGTGTTAACGAGCGGTTGGACGGGTGTACCTAATAAAGTGGCCGGCGAGTGTGGATAAAATCGTGAAATAAACAGTGCTTTATGTTTTTTGGAGAGGCAGACAGTATTGAAAAACAGAAATTGAACAATCAAACATAAAATAACAACACAATAATATAAAAATGATATCTTTATCCTTTTCACAGTGCTGGGTTAGAGCTGGAAGGGCATCTGCCATGTAAAACATATGCTGGAACAGTTGGTGGTTCATTCCACTGTGGCGACCCCTGATAAATAAAGAGACTAAGCTGAAGGAAAGTTAATGAATCTTTATCCTTTAATAAATAATATTGTGATGTGACTCTTGCGGATACACACATTGCGATATCAATGCTCAAATGATATAATGTTCAGCGCTGTACTGTACAGACTGAATATTCACATTTGGTCCACAAAGTGATGAATACTGGGACCACACACACACACACACACCCACGCAAACACATATGGCTTAAATGTTCTATTCTCAGCTATACGGCCCACTTCCTTCCTGTTGCGTGTGTTGGCCTGGAGGAAGTGCTGAAGAAGACATGTGCTCAATATATGCTCTTTCCTCAGGGACTCCTGCATTTTCCATGGAGTGTCCGCTGGAAGTCACATCTGCTGCGTCACAATGAGCGCTCTGACCTGGAGCTGCTGCTGTAATTATCTCTAATTAATGCAATCACTGCTGCTCAACAGCTGCACAGGACAGACAGCAGAGGTTTACTTTTTATTAAGGTTATTCATTGGGGCTGTTTTATGAGGTGTCTACAGCTGAAGACTAAATTATTCACCCTCCTTTCATTCATCCACTTTCCTTCAAGCTTAGTCTCTATTTCAGGGGTCGCCACAGCGGAATGAACTGCCAACTATTCCAGTATATGCTTTACACAGCGAATGCCTTTCCAGTCGCAACCCAGTATTGGGAAACACCCATACACATTCAAACACACACACACTCATACACTACGGCCAGTTTAGTTGATCAGTTCCCCTATAGCGCATGTGTTTGGACTGTGGGGGAAACCGGAGCCCCAGGAGGAAACCCATGCCAACATGGAGAGAACATGCAAACTCAGAAACGCCAACTGACCCAGCTGGGACTCGAACCAGCGACCTTCTTTTAAGCTTGTAGTGTTGTCATATTCTCTGCTAGTCTGTAGGCTCCGGTGTCTGATCACCTCTCCATGCCTTCACTCCGCTCCTCATTGAGGGAATCAGCAGAAGACGCTGGATTTGGAGTCCTGACAGGTATGAGGATAATCCACAACCTCAGAGACCTTTATCAGACATTCCTGACCAGATTAGCAAGTGTCAACCAACACGAGAGAAAATCTCAGCTGTCAACAGATTAAGCAGAGAACAAGGGATCAGGCTCGCTCGAGGGTCTGATGTCAACACCAATAATATCATGACTCAATATATATACGCTTACAGAACTCAAACCAGTTGGACTCAAAAGGTCTCAAAATAGGAGACCTCTTCTGCTCCTTTTTATAAGCTGTAAATGCGTCTCTGCTGTCTCTAGAGTGTGTTTGAGTTTGAGCTGATAATACCTCACAGATAATGTTCTCCAGCTCTCTGAAACTGACTCTTTCAGGCTTTGATCCTAATAGTGGTGCTTTGGTGACTGTCACTTTAAATGCAAATGAGGTGCTCTTTTCAGAAGAGGGCGGAGCTACTAATGCATTTGTGTCAGCATAGTGGCGGATTCAAAAACAAGACTAACGTCATATGCTAATGAGGGAGAGATGCTGGTCACTGGTGGGCGGGGCTTTCCCCCTCTGATGACACGTACAAAGGGAGAATGTCAATCAAAGTGTTTCTGCAGACTGTTACGTAGTACAGTGTAACTATTAATTTAACTACTGATTAATATTAATTCAAGAGTTCACACTCTTTGATTGATTATAAAGCTTGTTCAGCATGCTGTCCTGGGAGAGAGCCCTGAGCTCATAAGATCCTCGAGCCCAGGGCTCCCTCCCGTTTGCAAGGCGAGAGGGGAGTTTGAGCTTAGGAAGATCTGAAAAATTCCCCCTGCTGTAGTAGCTGATGAACAGATAGTTATTGCTTAAAAGAGATATCTTAGGAGCATGTTTATAGTGATGATTTGGATTAGTCAATTAACTTAAGTTGCATGTTTTTGTACGGTGGGAAGAAACCGGGGAAGCCAGGGGAAACCCACGTGAGCACGGGGAGAGCGTGTAAACTCCACACAGAAACGTCAGCTGGCTTGGTAAGGACTAGAACCAGTGACGTTTCTTGCTGTGAGGCAACAGTGCTAACCACTGGGCCACCGTGCCACCCATCTAGGAAAGGAGGAGGAGTAGGGGTGGAAGGGGGGATTCTTCAAAACGAAGATGGCTGTGATATGGAACTGAGGGTATTTATAGTGGCTTAGGAATCGTCTGATTGGTGAATCATAAATTGAATAATTGGCTGCAAGCAATCATAAGCACATGATCCTCTCGAAATTAGTTCATAAACTTCACTTAATTGCATGTACTCACTATATGGTTGGAGTTATAATTGGTTAATAATGCATAATTCATTGTAATTACTATAGTAAATGCATGTGTAACTATGTTACCTATGTTACATGTGCCGTGTTCAGATGGTGTGTGTTTAATTCAGCCTGATCTCACGAGAAAACGTAAGTATTTTACGGTTTGTCAGTTTAGTGGCTAATTCGTTCAGTCGAATGAAAATGTACGATTTTAAAAAGGAGGCGTGGCAGCCAACCCCGCCCCTAAACCCAACCGTCATTGAGTGATGAGAAAATTGTACGAATTAGATCGTACAATTCATACAAACTAGCCACTAAATCAAAAAGTTACGAATTGGCGTGAGATTGCGTTGATTTAATTAGTGTATAAAAACCCAAATCAACATGAGCATTTTTAACACTAGATACGCCGGAGGTCACTGTATACCTAAAATTGCTAGTGCAGCTAAATTTTCCCCAGCCAAATTTTGTTTAGAAATTGCTAAAAAAACAAACATACTATTTCGCCACTGATAACAAAACGTGCCTAGACTCATGAAATAATTATTTCAGGATAACAAGATTATTTTAGAAGGGTCGCAGGTTCAAGCCTCGGCTGGGTCAGTTGGCGTTTCTGTGTGTAGTTTGCATGTTCTTCCTGCGTTCGCGTGGGTTTCCTCCGGGTGCTCCGGTTTCCCCCACAGTCCAAACACATGCGCTATAGGTGAATTGGGTGGGCTAAATTGTCCGTAGTGTATGAGTGTGAATGAGTGTGTGTGAATGTTTCCCAGAGATGGGTTGCGGCTGGAAGGGCATCCGCTGCGTAAAACACATGCTGGATAAGTTGGCGGTTCATTCCGCTGTGGCGGCTGCGGATTAATAAAGGGACTAAGCCGAAAAGAAATGAATGAATGAATGAAGATTATTTTAGGAGTAGGTTATGAGTAGGTTCAAATATCTAAATTCGAGCCATCATACTCTGATGCATAACTTATTTCTCCAGACTCTCCATCATTCATTGCATTTTGTGTTTTTAATAGCTCTACAAATTCCATCGCTTTATTCGTTTATTATAACCACTAATTCAGTGAGTGAAATTGAAAGTAAAAGTCATTGGTGAGTAACTGTATAAATACAAGCATTTTTGTATAGTGGGTAAATTTGACCCACTCTGGCCCATTTAATCCATTTTTATCTAAACAATTTTTAATATTCAATTAAATTCAATTCATCTTTATTTGTATAGCGCTTTTACAATGTAGATTGTGTCAAAGCAGCTTCACATGGAAGATTATAGTGAATGTAAACAGTGTCAGTTCAGTTTTCAGAGATTAAGTTCAGCTCAGTTTAGCTCAGTTCAGTGTGGGTTAATAATCACTACTGAGAGTCCAAACACTGAAGAGCAAAGCCATCGATGCGCAGCTCTACAGATCCCGAACCATGCAAGCCAGTGGCGACAGCGGCGAGGAAAAAACTTCACCAATTGGTGAAAGTGAAGAATTAAAAAACCTC
>LR812520.1:610820-623320 GCA_903798195.1 Danio kyathit
TGGGTCAATCTGTGTGTTGAAAACACTGTTGGTTGGTTTAGGGAAGACGGTGGGCGGGTCAATCTGTGCTTTTAAAACACTGTCGGTTGGGTTAGGGAAGGAGGTGGGCGGATCAATCTGTGTTTTGAAAACACTGTCGGTTGGGTTAGGGAAGGAGGTGGGCGGATCAATCTGTGTTTTGAAAACACTGTCGGTTGGGTTAGGGAAGGAGGTGGGCGGATCAATCTGTGTTTTGAAAACACTGTCGGTTGGGTTAGGGAAGGAGGTGGGCGGGTCAATCTGTGTTTTTGAAAACACTGTCGGTTGAGTTTAGGGAAGGGGGTAGGTGGGCCAGTTGGTCAGTCAGTCGACAGCGGCCTCTGGTGGATTTACGTGAGAACAGCAGGAGCGAATGGCACTTGTGAGAGAAATTTGAGATCTGAAAAAGTGTACACAGTGACCTCTGGTAAATTCATGAAAACAAAAACTGCAAAAAAAACGTAGCTCCTGGAACGTATTTGCCGCTCTCCATAAATGTATACAGGGGTACATTTTCAGAATGAGCCTGGGTTGATAAGCATGGTTGTGTGTGTCCGGGATGGTGTGATTTTTTTAGAATTCATTGGATATTGTTTAAACATCAGCGATTCATTTTGACTTTAATAAAGTCTCCCAAATAAATAACATGAACAAGTTTTCCCTATCATCAAACCACCTCAATGTGTCGACAGTGACCGTCAGTGTTTTAAAAGCACAGATTGACCCACCCACCCACTTCCCTAACCCAACCGTCAGTGTTTTAAAAGCACAGATTGACCCACCCACCCACTTCCCTAACCCAACCGTCAGTGTTTTAAAAGCACAGATTGACCCGCCCACAGCCTTCCCTAACCCAACCGACAGTGTTTTCAAAAACACAGATTACTGGTAGCGCGAAAAGACACAAAAGGATCATTGTACCGCCCTGTAGCGTTCGTTTTAAAGACAAAATGCAGCCATACGTACCTCTGGGTACATAATTCGCGCTCTCCAGAAATGTATACGGCGGTATGTTTTCACAATGAGCCTGTGTTGATACCATACAACCAATTCTTTTAATATCCAAGACGTTTGAGCTCAAACTAAACAATTACATTATAGCGTAATCTAAGGTTATATTACTAACTACACGTATTGTCATGTAATTTGTAAGCAGTAACTGATTACAATACACAAGTAATCCTCCCAGCTCATCATCACTGTGGTCATGCAGAGAAACCCTCACCCGTGAACACAGTGCGGCGGTTCAGGAAAGAGCATTAAGACAATGGCGGCTGCTCCTTCACCACCCAAAGTTCACTTCCGTAGATCTCCAAGCGCTCCACACCCCTTTCTATTTTCACCATCAACATTTTCAGCCACATTTAAATCACCTTGGTGTGGATTAAATGTGCTTATTACGTGGCTATCTGTACATATTTGATTCTGAATGGTCAGTCAGGGGGTGGCACGGTGGCTCAGCGGTTAGCATTGTGACCTCACAGCAAGAAGGTCACTGGTTCGAGTCCTGGCTAGGTTAGTTGGTGTTTCTGTGTGGAGTTTGCATGTCTTCCCCGTGTTAACGTAGGTGTCCTCCGGGTGCCCCGGTTTCCCTCACAGTCTAAACACATGCGCTATAGGGGAATTGATGAACTAAATTGGCCGTAGTGTATGTGAGTGAATGAGTGTGTATGGGTGTTTCCTAGTACTAGGTTGCGGCTGGAAGGGCATCCGCTGAGTAAAACACATGCTGGATAAGTTGGGTGTTAATTCTGCTGTGGCGACCCCTGATAAATAAGGGACTAAGCCAAAAGAAAATGAATGAATGAATGAATGGTCAGTCTGGACATTCAAAGGTATGTTAATCCCATATAACGACCACTAAATAAATAACACAGGCTCATCCAGGAACTGAGAAACATCTTGACCGTCAATGAATATGTGCACATTTATATACTCACACACCCACATTCATATGTATCTTCATATATTGTCTTTATATATTTTAAGCCTGCTATATAAGGATTGTCAAATTTTGGGGATGAAATCAATAAAACTGCCATACTACACACATGAAAAGAAAAATGCTATAGTAATTTACAGTAAATACTTTTAAACCATACTATAGTAAAGTTTATTGTGCTGTATATTGTATTCATGACTTTTTAAAAATAATAACCCTGCTGAAAAAAACAGCTTTAACCAGCCTAAGCTGGTTGGCTGGTTTTAGCTGGTTGACCACCCTGGTTTTAGAGGGGTTTGCAGCCATTTTCAGACTGGTTTCCAGCCATTTCCAGCCTAATCTTAGTTGGTCAGGCTGGAAAATTACTAGCTTAAACCAGCTTGACCAGCCTGGTTTAAGCTGGACATGGCTGGTTTTGGCTGCTAAGCTGGTTTTAGCTGGTCAACTCCCAACCTGACCAGCTAGGACCAGGCTGGAAATTACTGGAAATCAGCCTGGAAATGGCCAAAACCCCTCTAAAACCAGGCTGGTCGACCAACTAGAACCAGCCAACCAGTTTAGGCTGGTTAAAGCTGGATTTTTCTGCAGGAAAATATCATACTAACAGTAATTTAATATAATACATGATGACTCAGTTGTCAATGTTTGTTGTAGAAAAGAGAAACATCACATTTCAACACCATTTCAAGACGTTGCCCGATTTGTTTTTGCTCATCAGCTAATCATGCTAACTGTTGTTGCTAGAAGGGATACAGCGGCGGCCGGA
The DNA here is from genome assembly GCA_903798195.1 of Danio kyathit. Classification (NCBI taxonomy): domain Eukaryota; kingdom Metazoa; phylum Chordata; class Actinopteri; order Cypriniformes; family Danionidae; genus Danio; species Danio kyathit. The sequence continues at coordinate 613,547 of LR812520.1, forward strand.
AGTTAACGTAAAATTATTTATAATATTAATTCAATTAACTACTAATTGTATTTTATTAACGTCTACCCCTATCCCAACATCTACGTAAAAAACATGTAAAACAGTAATTATACAGAGTATTATTCACATTATTTATTAAGTTGTACTTTATTAAACTCTACCCCTACCATAAGCCTACCCCCAACCCTCACATTAATATGAATTATTGTTGTACAGCGTCACAAACATGATGCTATATTGAAGTGAGTATGCGCAGCTGTATCTCTTGTAAACTTCACCGTAGCTGGGCTGTAGTGTAATGTGTGTGTGCTGTACCTGAAACGTGTGTAAATATTCCAGCTTTCTGAGGGTCTGTCCTGCCAGAGCGGGTCTGGGATTCATTTGAGCAAAACAAACTGCAAATTGTCCATAACGGGCTGCGAGAAGTGCACTGATTCACCTCGTTAAAACGGACGGAAATCCATCCGCTAATTGATTGCTGCATATTCAGTAACAAAGCCGCTGATTGGTTTACTTGTGCTCTGATTGCTATTTATGTTCGGCTTTGATGCGTTTTTCCTGCCAAGCGTTTCTGAGGGTCGGGTTTCACCGTGAGTTACTGCACAATCAGCAGACATAGAGCTCAATGGACGACAGGGTTGCCAGGTTTTCGCAGCAAAACAAAGCCCAAATGCCAAATTATGCATTATCTAAATAAGTCACCGCCCACTTGTGAAAATACATATTTTACATCACTGTATGCATTATGCTCTCATCTTTGAAAATAGCTGTATAGGCCTATTAGTAATTATAAAGATAATGTTAACATAAAAATAATAATCTTAACTTAAAGTCCATGTCAATCAAAATGTAGCCTACAATGTTTATTTATAGCGCACATTGCTATTCTGTAGGTGAACACAATCGATCTGTGCAAAATTAATTTACTGAATCTTTTTTTGGTAATCTTCAATCTGAGCATCTGCTTCTGCGATTGGATTGGCTCCTTCTCTGATGACGCACTTTGATGCTTCATTCTATATAGTTCGGTGGTTATATGTAGGAACAGACAGAATCTGCGGATATTTTTTTGCCATTTCTGCAGAGAATTTTGTAAAAAATCTGCGGATTTATGCGGAATGATTTTGGGAGTATCATAACTAAAACCTTAATATATGAAATAAAAAATAATACCTTTTTAACTTTTATTTAATGTTAACAATGCAAATCCAAAAAGATCCACTTTATTTGGTAAACAATTTATTTGGTTCTCGTGTTACCATAGCAACGATAGAATCATCACAGCAGATCAATCACTATAGTTCTCGTTACCATAGCAACTGTAGAATCACCACAACAGATCAATTATTGTAGTTCTTATGTTACCATAGCAACTATAGAATCACTACAACAGATTTATTACTATAATTGTTGTTCCCGTAGCAACTGTAGAATCACCACAACAGATCAATTACTGTAGTTGTTGTGTTACCATAGCAACTATACAATCACCACAGCAGATCAATCACTATAGTTCTCATGTTACCATAGCAACAATAGAATCACCACAGCAGATTAATTACTATAGTTCTCATGTTACCATAGCAACTGTAGAATCACTACAACAGATATATTACTATAACTGTTGTTACCATAGCAACTGTAGAATCACCACAACAGATCAATTACTATAGTTGTTGTGTTACCATAGCAACTGTAGAATCACCACAACAGATCAAGCCCTATAGTTCTCGTGTTACCATAGCAACTATAATATCACCACAGCAGATCAATTACTATAGTTCTCGTGCTACCATAGTCAGGGGCAGACCTAACCAATAAGCGAGGTAAGCAACCGCTTAGGGCCGCAAGAAAATAGGGTGCCCTGACCAATGCCAAGAAGCCTATATTAATCATCCTGAAGCTATTTAATAATTTTTTATCATATGTTATAAAATCTGCCTATAATAACATTAAGATTTTAACGTTGTTCTTTTCTAAACCAGGGGGCCTCATGAATAGTGGAACATTCCTTCCTTACTGCACATGCAAATATTAAAATGTAAACACAAGTATGGCTAATTAACTGTACGTAGTTTATGAGCTTACTTTTTTATTTGCGAATATATTGTATTTAATTTTAAATTAAGAAGCATCCACTTAAAATATATTTTAAACATGCAGCTTATTTACAAAAATCTGAATCTAGAAACAACTGAATCTAGAAAGAAAACAAATATCTATAGAGAAAGTGAATGTTTTCAATGCTATAGGGCCTGGAATTGCTTAGGGCCCCCAAATCACTAAGTCCGGCCCTGACCATAGTAACAATATAATCACCACAACAGATTAATTCAAGTCCTTTACTACGCAGAAACACCACAGTATTTAACTATAAATTACTCCAGTGTTTCTTTGCACGGTGGTGGTTTGGTCAGTGGGTCAGTCAGCTGGTGTAATGCCGGTGTGCGCGGTTAGATGGCAGCAGTCAGCCATCACTGCAGCTCCTCCGCCATGACGACTCGCATCCATTCTGCCTTTATTCAGCAGATTAAGACGCATAAAGTCATTTAGAAACTACGAGAAATAACAGCAGAGGCCAGGAAATAACGGAGTACGTCTAAATATATTATGGAGATGAGAAGCAGACGACTGGAAGAGGAGGAGAATTCATTCAGGTGAGCTGATCGGATTATTGACAACTGACTCCTGCAGGTTGGCCTCTCAGAAAGCAGTAGTAATTTATAGGACATACTGTAGTGTTTTTGAAGTACTACTATAGTAAAGTGTTTACATTTATTTGTCGTAATAATTGTAAAGTTGCTATGGTAACACAATAACTATAATAATTGATCTGTTTGGTGATTCTATGTTAACACAACAACTGTAGGAATATTAATATGAGCCAGCACTGTAGTTTACCACAACTATAGGGTATATTATAATACAATACACCACAGTTTACCACAGTAAAAAACTAAAGTATACTACAGTATATATTAGAGTATGTCATTTCATGATAATACTCTAAATGCTATAATATACAGTATAATATAGTATGGTTAAAACACTACAGTATAGTGTTTACTATGGTATTTTTCTAGTTTTTCTAGACTAATTTCACACGGACATAACTCACGTGGTCATTTTTATGTTCTGTAATATCTGTTTTTAATGTTTGCTTTTTATGTCAACACAATGCAGTTTTTTTTAAAAACTTAATAAACATAAAGTGGCATGCTAACACTTTATTTTAATCATTTGTCTTTGTTACATATGTATTTACTATAGTAATAACAAATAATTACGCATAATTACATAAACTTCAGATATATTCTAACCTTTAAGCATATAATAAGTGCATGTAATTAATAATTGCTAACTTCATTATTTTTTAGTAGTTCATTATAGCCTACAGTATGTTTTATTGAACAATAATAGGTTTAATTTAAATACAACATTAGATAAAGTTAGATAAAAATACATTAATATTTATGTAGTTTTAAATTTCTGCTCATTAGTTTTTATGTTCACAAATCTGACCATTCACCAAACACGAGCAGAATAAGTTGATTAATTTTCAGTAATTCATTTTACAAATGAAACAACGACGCACAAATACTGCATGAGAAAAACAGTGAGAGTTTAGTATACTGAAAAGAAACTTTTCCATAATAAAAAAATAAGCATAAAATATAAAATACATAAACACGATGTGATTAAAATATTCTTTTTACAAGTTAAATGTATTTAGATTCATTTAATTATTTACTCAAACATGATTTCATGTGTCATGTTTCATCATTTTGCTAAAGTTAACAAGTTTTAAATATTAAATACATTTTGGACTGGAAATTAAATGATCACAGATATATACAGGGTTCATACGGTCATGGAAAACCTGGAAAAGTCATGGAATGTTGACATTTTCCAACAAATAGAATTTGTTAGAAAAGTTTAACAAATATGTGTATACTTAAATCAGGGCTGTGTGATATTGGACAAATCTGACATTATCATATTGTGTATTTCTGTGATATATATTGCGATGTGAAAACAATTTCACCAGATGATTGAACAGGTTTATTTGGATTGATTTGGGGGGATTTTGTAGAGGAGTGAATCTCCAATAATATATAACAAATAAATGACAAGCATAGATAAATAAAATATACACTCTCAGAAATAAAGGAAGCTGTCACTGGGGTGGTTCCTTTTTAAAAGGTACACATTTGTACTTGAAGGGTGCATATTGGTACCTCAAAAGTATATATTAGTACCTACAAATTTTAAGAGGAACACTTTTGTAGTTTTTAGGTACTAATATGTACCCTTGAGGTATTGATATGTGCCTTTTATGTACAAATTTGTACCTTTTAAAAAGGTACCACCCCAGTGACCACTCGCGTACCTTTATTTCTGAGAGTGTATTAAAGATAAACATGAATTATAGTTATCAGGTATTCACTATTCAGGTACAGATATTGAATAATCAACACTGCACAGTCTTCATTGTATATTATTTAATCTTGATTAAAGTTACCAAAAGTCTCTTGTGGCCGGATGTTTTAAAATGTGAAATAGTGAAATGTTCACACAGTCGCAGGCCTTAATGTGACAGTTCACTCAAAGATTAAAATGCACTCACTATTTACTCACACTTCACTAGTTTCAATACTATAGGAGTTATTAAATTATATTATTTATGTGTTCACTTAAAAAAGAAAGTAAAGTCATAAATGTTTGAAACAAGGGTGTAATAAAAATGGGAAGTCATTTTTGGGTGTACTATCTCTTTAAAAATGCATGCAGATGAAAAACTTTTACTCCATTATAATTAAACTTTATATTAAACTATAATCCCAACATTGCATATCCTGTGATGTGACTATTGCGGATGCACACATTGCGATATCGATGCTGAAATGATATATTGTGCAGCCCTAACTAGAATATAGGTTAGTTGTCTTTACTACGTTTCTGTCCTTGGCCAAAAACTTGCTCTCACATTGTTAGTGCTGTTTAAGCATTATCAAAATCAGTTTCACATAGATATAATAACAGATTTAAACTAAATAGATTAGTGCGTGTTCTATGATATGCTGTAATAAATTTAAACGTCGTAGTTTTTCTTATTATTTACCATGCACTGTAAAAATTCCTGGTTGCCTTAAATTTGTAAGCTGAATCAAATTAATCTTATGAGTCCATTGAACTTATCGTTTGTTAAACTGACTTAAAACAGCTTACGGAACTTATAAAATTAAGTTAGAACATGAGAAACTCAGTTTAATAAGTTGCAATGAGCTAAAAACATATGCAGTCAGGACAAATTGATCATATAATTTTTTACAGTGTGTAGACATTACATGAAACATGACGTCATGAAAATGTACTTGATAGTTCTGCAAAACTCTTGGATTTTTAGTAGTGAAAATGTGTATGGACCCTGTATATATTTGACATTTTTAAAAAAGCATTTTCATATTAATAATATTTATTAAATGTTATTTTAGTAAATATGTATATTATATTATATTAAACATTTATAAAACAATAATAAATATATATATATATATATAAATATGCTTGAGATCATAAAGTTTTGAATATGTATACTGTAGTTTGTAGACTAATTAATAAACAAAAGTATTGTTCATTGTTTGTGTTTGGGACAAGAACTGAAATGTGTAAAACATTTAAAAAGAAGTACAACAGTGTGTGGGAGAGTTATTATGGTATTTATTTCCATGTGGCAGCTCTTGACTATTTTCAACACTGACATTGCTCACGTGATCATTTATTTCTTCTCAATATGTTCTGTAATATCTGTTTTTAATATTTGCTTTCTGTAGCAATAAATGGCAGCGACTGAACACGTGTTATTGTTAAAATTTATAAAGTAAAGATATAAGTAGGTGTACACATGTGATGACTCTATTAATTGCATTTAATTATGTATATTTACATAACATGTATTCTAACTCTAAAATAAAGTCAGTGCATGTAATTAATTATTACTCAGTAGTTAAATAAGTAGTTACAATGTAACAAGGACAGCTTAAATAAAACGAAGTAAATACTTCATAATAAGTAATTAATAAGTTAGTTTCATCATTTTTATTAGTTCACTACAGTATATTTTATTTTAAACAGTAATACATCTTAAATAAAACAGTTGATTAGATTGATAAGGTTAGACAAAAATACTATGCAATTAAAATATTCTTTTTACAAATTAAATGTAAATAAGTTTAATATGTTTTCTAAAGCTTCATAAAGTTTTAAAGATTTATTATACATTTTGGGCTGGAATTTATCACGGTTATTTGTTTTTAATTTGTAAAAAGCATTTTAAAATATTTAATATGTATTAAATGTTATTTTAGTAATAATAAATACATATAAAATATGCGTTTTTAATCATTGCTTTAGATCATAACGTAGCTTTCAATATGTAATACTGTAGTTTGAGATTAATTAAAATAAATTATTGTTAAAAGATTTTCTGCTGGTCTAGAAAAAGCTTCTTGATTGAAGTATTTTTAGATATTTGGAGTAGAAACAAGACATAAACTCTAAGAAAGAAAAGCTTTTTTGCATTGTTTTAAGCATAATGACATTTCAAAGTGGAGACATAATCATTAGAAAATGTACCGTGGTTTACCTTGATACCATAATTCTGTAATCACTTATGATCAAGTTTTATTAGTGCAACATTTTTGAGCTTGAAGTTATTATTATATTACTATTATGCTGTTATTATATGTCTTAAGTATATCTTTGAAAATGTGCAGTGAATCAGAGTCTAAATAAAATAATTGCAAAAATGCTTTTCTTTTTTTTGTGTGTCGTTTCTAGTTCAGTTGTCTAAATAATTGTTAATCAAGAAGCTAAATTAATTGACTTTTTTCTTAAAACAAGCTAAATCATCTTATTCCACACCAAAAACTAGATTATTTTGGAAAAACTTGCTTAATTTTGGCATGTTATTTCTTTAAAGATCTAAATAATAATAATAATAATATTAAAAAACGATGTATAGAATAAAAGTAAAGCTGTGGGAGGGTTACATATTTAGGTTTTAATACAAATCAATATGCTTTTGGACAAAAATCACAACAAAAATCAACAATTTTTAATAGTAATACTCAAAGTTTAAAAGTTGTGGTCATTAGTTTTTAATTTCTTCATAAAATGGACCATTTATCAAACATGAGCAGAATCATTTGATTATTTTTCAGAAAATGCATGTTACATATAAAACAGCAATGCACAAACTTAACATTTTAGAATTTATTATACTGAAAATTGATGAAATAATAAAAAATATAAAAAAATCTAAATAATACTCATGAAAACATTATGCAAGGTTATGAATATTAGAGATATACATATTTAAACAAGCAGGACTGCTGACAATTATCTAAAATAATCCGTGATCTTCTTATTAATTTAACCACTAAGTAATATGAATTGTATCTAAATATTAATTTACCTATATGTACTATGTGGTTAGTTAGGGTTAGAATGTGGATTAGTTTAGCTGCATGTAATTATACACGATTGATTGTAATTACTATAGTAAGTATATCTAATGTGTGTAACAAGGACTCTTTAAAATAAGTGTAAAATTTAGAGTCTTCATTTCTTTTCTCAAACATAGCACAGAGATGTAAAGCTATAAACAAATTAAGATCATAATTATAGTGAAATAATATGATCACAGATTGTTAAAATGAGCTGAAAATGCTCATAAACAAATGCCACACACACACACAAACACCTTTAATAAGAAAATCTATAAAAATACACACACAAAAAAACAATGTACGTGAAATAATAAGTCAAGTGCAGGGATGCATATGAAGCACAAAAGCTTCACATTTGATCGGCTTTTATTTTATATTTTATTTTTATATTATATTATCATGATATTTAATAATAATATACAAATAAAATTGTTATTATATTTAATTATATTATTCTAATATTATATTGTATTTATTTTTATATTATAAAATTATGTTCAAAAATAAATGTCACACACACTTTGAATTAGAAAATCTATAAAGACACACAAAAACAACATACTGTACGTGAAGTAGTACAAACATTAGTAAACATATTCAGGGATGCACGTTTACTTTCTGTCACAAAAAGCTTCACATTTTATCAGCTGTTAAGGTAAAACTCACTTCATTTTGACTCATTATTTCTGAAAACAAGACTATATTTAGTGCTTGTCTAGTAAATGCTTCTTGATTTAAGAATCTTTAGATATTTGGACTAGAAACAAGACAAAAACTCTAAGTAAGAAAGTCTTTTTTGCAGTGTATGAGCTAAAAATTAATATCACAATATTTTTCACTGTCCAGATGATATTAATATTATACTGTAATATGACCAAAAACCCCCAAAAAACTGAATTACATTCTTATAGACCTGTTCAATTAGAGGCTAAATTAGCTAAATATTTATTTTAACCTTATATGTCATAATTTGTGATATAGCAGCCAGGAGATAAGCTAAATGCATCAAGCAACTAAGCATTATTTCATAAACACAGGAGATGAAAATTACACGTATTTCTACACAGAATACTTGGTAATTACAAACTCAGATGTTGAACAAAACATCCTTATTTAATAGTTTTAGTCTTGTTTCTAGTCCAAATATCTGAAAAGCATTAACTCAAGAAGCATTTTCTGGACATGCACAAAATATTGTGTTGTTTTCAGAAATAATGAGTCAAAATCAAGCGAGTTTCTCCTTAAAACAAGCTAAATAATCTGCCAATAGGCTAAGAAAAATAATCTTGTTTTTGGTTTGAAATATATTTACCCCATTGGCAGATTATTTTGCTTGTTTTAAGGATAAACTCACTTGATTTTGACTCCTTATTTTTTAAAAACGACTCAATATTTTTGTGTGTCTATAAAAAGCTTCTCGATTTAAAGAATTTTGAGATATTTGCATTAGAAACAAGACAAACACTTGAAGTAAGATTGGCATTTTTTGCAGTGTATGAAATTTAATTTTAAATAATACATACAAATATAGTTTATTTGTGCATTTCTGATCCTCTCAACATATGTAGCTTGCTTAAATTAATAAATAAAAAAATAATAAAAAAGAATTTACAAACAAATAATTAATTACTGCATACTTTTAAAACTTTGTGTTGGAAGACTGTAAACCTGTAATAAGTCAAACTCCATTAAAATAGCTGGACAAATGATGAAATCTACTATTGATCTAGCTAAAGTTTCCACATGAGGGTTTCAGCAATGCTTTTTGCTTTTATTACTTGGAGTTTTTGTCTTGTTTGTAGTCCAAATATCTGAAAATCCTTTTAAAAAAGTACAATTGTCTTGTATAATATGCCACAATAATGCAACACAGGCTCATTCTGAAAATGTACCCCTGTCTACATTTCTGGAGATCTCGAAGTGTCACCAGGGGTACGTATGCCTGCATTTCATATTTAAAATGAACACTACGAGGCGATATGACACCCTTCCTTTTCACACTAGCAGCTGACCGCTTACTTCAGTGTGGATGTTTTTTCTGCTGTTACCAGTGTGCCCACGACAACGGGGTTTGAGTCTGGTGAAGAACGGTTCCAGAAAGCAGGTAAAACAAAAACAGAAGCCAAAAAATAAAATAAACAAATAAACAACAGGGTGAGAATGTGGTAAAATCTGAAAACGTGGTAAAAATCAGGCGGCTGCGAGGGCTTTTCTTTGTCTGGATTGCTTTTGAAAACACTATCGGTTGGGTTTAGGAAAGGGG
>LR812520.1:628320-690820 GCA_903798195.1 Danio kyathit
TTATTATGATTCTTAATTAATAATAAATGACCCAATACCCCATTTTAAAAACTAACACGATTAAAGATTTGTAACCAAATTGTTACAAAAAGCCTAACATCTTCAGTGAGCATATCTGTTAATAACTTTATTATTGATGAATGTGTATATTCCTAAAAAAAGTGTTACTATTATATATATATATATATATATATATATATATATATATATATATATATATATATATATATATATATACACTCACCGGCCACTTTATTAGGTACACCTTACTAGTACCGGGTTGTTCCCCTTTTGCCTTCAGAACTGCCTTAATCATTCGTGGCAGAGATTCAACAAGCTACTGGAAATATTCCTCAGAGATTTTGCTCCATATTGACATGATAGCATCACACAGTTGCTGCAGATTTGTCGGCTGCACATCCATCATGTTGATCTCCCATACCACCACATCCCAAAGGTGCTCTATTGGATTGAGTTCTGGTGACTGTGGAGGCCATTTGAGTTCAGCGAACTCATTGTCATGTTCAAGAAACCAGTCTGAGATGATTGGGGCTTTATGACATGGCTTAGTGGCACCCGGTGTGGTCTTCTGCTGCTGTAGCCCATCCGCCTCAAGGTTGGACGTGTTGTGTGTTCAGAGATGCTCTTCTGCAGACCTCGGTTGTAACGAGTGCTTATTTGAGTTACTGTTGCCTTTCTATCAGCTGGAACCAGTCTGGCCATTCTCCTCTGACCTCTGGCATCAACAAGGCATTTGCGCCCACAGAACTGCCGCTCACTGGATATTTCCTCTTTGTCGGACCATTCTCTGTAAACCCTAGAGATGGTTGTGCGTGAAAATCCCAGTAGATCAGCAGTTTCTGAAATACTCAGAGCAGCCCGTCTGGCACCAACAACCATGCCACGTTCAGTCACTTAAATCTCCTTTCTTCTCCATTCTGATGCTCACTTTGACCTGCAGCAGATCGTCTTGACCATGTCTACATGCCTAAATGCAGTGAGCTGCTGCCGTGTGATTGGCTGATTAGAAATCTGCGTTAATGAGCAGTTGGACATGTGTACCTAATAAAGTGGCCAGTGAGAATATATATGTTCTTCCTGGACAGATGTTTCGGCAACTCTCTCTCTCTCTCTTTACCATGTATATTTGCTCCTGATCTATTAATATTCTCGGTGCCTGAGAGCAATCCTTCAGTGTCTACGTCTCCTTTCATTCAAGCATTTACAGGAATTAAAAACAAAAGCAAACAGCCATCAGAGTGCAGAAGAGAAATGCACACAGAGACTCTCACTGACACACAGTTAAACACACTAGTCCCCATTAACCTGATGTTTATTTACTGTGCTTTCTGCAGCAGACAGTGTGTGTTCAGGGTTTTGACATGTTATAGAGACAGATGCACAGACAGACAGACAGACAGAGAGGGTCTGCTTTAGTGATGTGTGTATAAAAGTGGATTGGGTTTTCAGAGGTTCAAGTGTTTCAGGATTGATCCTCATTGCTCCTCATTGCTCTTCATGTCTCATTTCTCCTCATTACTCCTCAAGTTTCCTCATTGCTCCTCATGTCTCCTCATTGTTCCTCATTACTCCTCATTGCTCCTCATTGCTCTTCATGTCTCATGTTTCCCCATTACTCCTCAAGTCTCCTCATTGCTCCTCATGTCTCCTCATTTCTCCTCATGTCTCCTCATTGTTCCTCATTACTCCTCATTGCTCCTCATTGCTCTTCATGTCTCATTTCTCCTCATTACTCCTCAAGTTTCCTCATTGCTCCTCATGTCTCCTCATTGTTCCTCATTACTCCTCATTACTCCTCATTGCTCCTCATTGCTCTTCATGTCTCATTTCTCCTCATTACTCCTCAAGTTTCCTCATTGCTCCTCATGTCTCCTCATTTCTCCTCATGTCTCCTCATTGTTCCTCATTACTCCTCATGTCTCCTCATTGCTCTTCATGTCTCAGGTCTCCTAATTACTCCTCAAGTCTCCTCATTTCTCCTCATTGCTCCTCATTGCTCTTCATGTCTCATGTCTCCTAATTACTCCTCATGTCTACTCATTGCTCCACATTTCTTCTCATTGCTCCTCATATCTCCTCATTGCTCCACATTTATCCTTATTAATCTTCAATGATCCTCATTTCTCCTCATTGCTCCACATTTCTCCTCATTGACCTTCAATGATTCTCATTTCTCTTCATTGCTCCACATTTCTCCTTATTGCTCCACATTTCTCCTAATTGATCTCGAATGATCCTCATTTCTCCTCATTGACCTTCAATGATCCTCATTTCTCCTCATTGATCTTGAATGATCCTCATTTCTCCTCATTGACCTTCAATGATCCTCATTTCTCCTCATTGATCTCGAATGATCCTCATTTCTCCTCTTTGACCTTCAATGATCCTCATTTCTCCTTATAGCTCCACATTTCTCCTCATTGCACCTGATCGCTCTTCATTTGTCCTTATTGCTCCTCATTTCTCATCATTGATCTCGAATGATCTTCATTTGTCCTTATTGCTCCTCATTTCTCATAATTTCTCCTTATTGCTCCTCATTTCTCATCATTTCTCCTTATTGCTCCACATTTCTCCTCATTGATCTCGAATGATCCTCATTTCTCCTCATTGATCTCGAATGATCCTCATTTCTCCTCATTGATCTCGAATGATCCTCATTTCTCCTCTTTGACCTTCAATGATCCTCATTTCTCCTTATAGCTCCACATTTCTCCTCATTGCACCTGATCGCTCTTCATTTGTCCTTATTGCTCCTCATTTCTCATCATGTCTCCTCCGTTCTCCTCATTTTCTCCTCTTTGTTCTGCAGGGCGGCTCCAGACGGAGGCTGTCAGAGGAGCAGTCATTTATTCAAGAGCGGGAAGTCATTCCACCAATGCAGAAACACACCAAAGCAACATTTCCTTCCGCTCGTGTTTCCACTGTGATCGAGTTAAAAGGCTTTATTCTGAGAGTGTTCAAACATGAGTTATGTTGCAGCAGAAGGACGAATCCTCTCCTCTTTCTCTGCATCTCGACTTCTCAGCATTTCTCTTCTTTTCTTCTTTTAGACATGTGTCTGTGTGTTTCGGGCCCCTGAGGGCCGGGGCCGGGGCCGACTGCTTATCACGGCACTTTATCAGCATGAGGGAAGGGGATGTGGGTTACAGCCATCAGAAAACAGGCGTTCGCTAACCTGTAACCCAGAGACGTGCGAGAGCAGCTCAGTGTGTGTGTGTGTGTGCAGGTTTATGTGGTTTACGGGGACACGTGGCATGTGTGACATTAAGGTGGTTTACAGAATTACCTCCTGTCCTTGTAATTCAAAATGCTTAAAAATCATGCTCAACAAGGTTTTTTGACATTCATATTTTGCCACAGGATCGCTGTAAGGGTTAGGTTTAGGCCTAGGGCTTTGTAATACGCCGGTTTTACTCTATAAAATACATTACACATACACTGCAGAAAAAAAATAATAATTCTTACTTGGAAATTTTGTCTTCTTTCTAGTCCAATATATGCAAGCGAAATAATCTGACAATGGGGTAAGCAAAATAATCTTCTTGTCAAAAGGAAAAACAAGATTATTTCTCTTCCTTCATTGGCAGATTATTTAGCTTGTTTTAAATTTGACTCATTATTAATTATTCTACATTATTAATATTTTAGGTAACACTTTATTTTGATGGTCCATTTGAGCATTAGTAGACTGTCTGCTTAATATCTGTTGACACTGACATTTAACAGTCCTTCAACAGACATTTAACTGACTATAAGAAACTTTGCAAGTACATGTCAACTTACACTAACCCTAACCCTAACCCCAACCTAACAGTCTACTTATAATCTAATGATAATTAGTTGCAATGTAACTTACATTCAACAAAAGTGTGACCATATTTTTTTTGCTTGTCTAGATAATGCTTCTTGCTATTTAGACTAGAAACAAGACACAAACTCTAAGTCTAAGTAAGGAAAGCATTTTTTGCAGTGTATGTAGAGTCCCTGTAAACCATGTATGTGTGTATGTTATTATCTGAGACAACATGTCTGGCCTTGCAGGTCCAATTCATGCCAAATCAACTGATGTGCACTTGTTTTCATCATGCAGCGTACATCATTTCTGTAACCATGCAAATTATATGAACGAAACCTGACTTGGTTGTTGATCAAATATTTCATCCTAGAATGGAAAACCTGTCATCATTTACTCAATCCATCATAATGGAGACTGTCGAAATCTGGGCGTACTGCACTCACTGACTAAACCCTATGCTGATTGTTCCTACTTTTGGATACGCAATACTTCATGCTGTGCATTTGTACAGTGTGAATTTTCATTCAAAAGCCAAGCAATGCAAGAAGGTCACTGGTTCGAGTCCTGGCTGGGTCAGTGTGTGTTTCTGAGTTTGCATGTTCTCCCCGTGTTGGCGTGGGTTTCCTCCGGGTGCTCCGGTTTCCCCCACAGTCCAAACACATGCGCTATAGGGGAATTGGGTCAGCTAAATTGACCATAGCGTATGAGTGTGTGTGGGAATGAGTGTGTATGGGTGTTTCCCAGTACTGGGTTGCAGCTGGAAGGGCATCCGCTGTGTAAAACATATGCTGGAATAGTTGGCGGTTCATTCTGCTGTGGCGACCCCTAATAAATAAGGGTCTAAGCTGAAGGAAAATGAATGAATGAGGTATTCAGATTAATTCTTAATTACCAAGATTACTGATGTCCATGTAAACTGGTCAATAATAAAGCTGTAGCTGTCAATGGACAGAAGGTTAGGGGTTAATCCTCGTGTTTCATTAGCATGCCAACATAATCTGAGCTTTGTTTGAAAATGAAAGTCTCCAGACATACTGAAGGCTCACGCTCTCCCGAGGATTCATCATGCACAGATTTCCATTTTCAGCACTGCACAAGCGTCTAATGATGTGCTGATGAAAGAGTGTATTATGGCGGCGGCGCTGAGGGAAACGTCTGCGGCTAAATAAAGGATGCAAATGAAACTTGATTCCTCTTGAAACGGCGGAGAGGTGAAGCCGAAAGTGTGAAGAGCAACAAGCGGCTCTGTGTTTGTACCTGAGACTCACCTGAACACGTGTGCAACACTGAACATGTCTGCACTGCAAAAAATAAGCTAAATACTTCTTATGTCTTGTTTCCAGTCTAAATATCAAAAGATTCTTAAATCAAAAAGCATTTTATGGGCAAGTACAAAATTTGTGTTATTTTCAGTAATACTGAGACAAAATGAAGTGAGTTTTTCCTGAAAACAAGCTAAATAATCTGCCAATGGGAGAAGCTAAATAATATTATCACAGAACAAGATTATTCTGCCAAATGACAAACCTCCTTTTTTTTTTTGAAAACAAGACACTATTTTGTGCTTGTCTAGAGCAGTGTTTCTCAACCACGTTCCTGGAGGACCACCAGCACTGCATGTTTTGGATGTCTCCTTTGTATGTCACACCCATTACAGGCCTTTCAGTCTCTGCTAATGAGCTGATGATCTGAATGAGGTGTGTTTGGTGAAGGAGACATGGAAAACGTGCAGAGCTGGTGGTCCTCCAGGAACGTGGTTGAGAAACACTGGTCTCGAAGATGCTTCTTGATTTCAGAGTTTTGAGATATTTAGAAACGAGATGAAAACTCTGTGCAGAATATAAGAAACGTTTTCTCTTACCGGTGCTCAAAGAACATGTGCTGATTAACTTTACTGACTGCAGAAATTCCTTCATTCATTCATTCATTCATTCATTCATTCATTTATTCATTCATTCGATTTGTTGTTTATATTGGTGAGCTAAGCAGACATAATTTCCAGCGAACAAAACATTTTTATTTTTATAGAAAATTAAACAGTGCTGACCAGTGGCGTTTCTGTGTGAAGTCCCCATGTTGGCGTGGGTTTCCTCCGGGTGCTCAGATTTCCCCCACAGTCCAAACACATGCATCAATGGAATAACCCGCCAACTATTCCAGCATATGTTTTACACAGCGGATGGCCTTCCAGCCGCAACCCAGTACTGGGAAACACCCATACACACTCATTCACACACACACTCATACACTACGGCCAATTTAGTTCATCAATTCCCCTATAGCGCATGTGTTTGGACTGTGGGGGAAACCGACGCCAACACAGGGAGAACATGCAACAGACTCAAACCAACGACTTCTTGCTGTGAGGCGACAGTACTGACCACTGAGCCACCATGTCGCCCATATAGAAATGCATATTTGACTCAAATTTAAAGAACACCTTTTAACCCAACAGATGGGTTAGTCTACACTTGACCCAATGTTTTATTACAACAACCCAGCATTTTTTTTTTTGAGTGACATATCGCACCTTTCTAATGTCAATCTGCTGAAGAGCGATTGGAGGTTATAGCCTGATAACCTTCGCCCTTTATAAACAACCCAGACTGATTATAGCGACTCTGGCCATGTGGAGAGCAAGGTTTTTCAGGGTTAACACGCAATAATATTATGCTAGTGTGGGCTCTACAAGGGCAGGTAAACACGTCCTCGAGCTGTGAGTATTAGTCAGAGGAAAACCTTACAGCAGACAAACACAAACAGATCAACACGACTCCTGAACACTGCTTATCTGAAGAGAGAGAGAGAGAGAGAGAGAGAGAGAGAGAGAGAGAGAGAGAGAGAGAGAGAGAGAGAGAGAAAGCAAAGGCCAGGAGTTTTCCAACACTTCAGAATTGTTTTTCCTGACACTTCAGCAGACAAGAGGAATGACCCATTTACAACAACTCAATAGCTGCACACTGACAAATATAAACAGACAGATGCTGTTTGTTTAAACTGCTTATTTAAAATGAGTTGACACAACACCATTGTTATGTTTTTTAGACAACTTCATTGTATCATGTTCGATCCACTTACATTTGGAAAAGCAATTAATTGAACTTAATTGATGTGTGTTGGGACAGCGTGAGTGAATCATGTGGAATCATTTTTTTACAGTGTACATAGATGCCACCTTACATGCTAAAAAATGCTGAGTTGTTGTAACCAGCCACGAGGCAACGTAAGTATTTAGAGTCGTATGAAACGTATAAGTTGAGTCAAATGAAAATTTACAGTTTTAAAAAAGGAGGCGTGGCACTCAACCCCGCCCCTAAACCCAACCGTCATTGGGTGATGAGCAAATCGTACTAAATTGTACAAATTAGATCGTATGAATTCATACAAATTAGCCACTAAATCAAAACCTTACGAATTGCGGTGAGATGTGTTGTTATAACCTAATGCTGGATCAACTATGGACAAATCCAACCACTGGATTGAAAAATGTCATTTAATTGAACCCAATGCTGGGTTTGTTCATATTTTACTCAATGCTGGGTTAAAACAAACCAGTATTTTTGGCACTTTTTATATGATTAGATCCGACAAAGGTAAAAAAAAATATATATTTTAGAAAATATATCATTAGATCAAGAATAAACAGTAAATGATGGGTTTATGTAACCCAATGTTGGATCAAATATGGACAAACTCAACAGCTGGGTTAAAAAATATCATTAAATTTGCTATGGTAACACAACAACTACAGTGATTGATCTGTTGTGGTGATTCTACAGTTGCTATAGTAACACAACAACTAGAGAAATTGAACTATTGTGGTCATTTTACAGTTGCTATGGTAACAACAACTATAGTAACTGATCTGTTGTGGTGATTTTACAGTTGCTATGGCAACACAAGAACTACAGTAATTGATCTGTTGTGGTGATTCTACAGTTGCTATGGTAACACAACAACTAGAGTAATTGAACTACTGTGGTGATTCTACAGTTGCTATGGTAACACAAGAACTATAGTAGTTGATATGTTGTGGTGATTCTACAGTTGCTATGGCAACACAACAACTACAGTAATTGATCTGTTGTGGTGATTCCACAGTTGCTATGGCAACACAACAACTATAGTAATTGATCTGCTGTGGTGATTCTACAGTTGCTATGGTAACACATTTATAGTAATATAAACGAATGACCCAATACTGTAGTTTTCTACAAGTATAGGGTATATTATACTATAACACACCACAAATGAATGTTGTAAAAACTAAAGTACACTACAGTATTTAGTATAGTTGATCAGTTCACTATAGTTACTGTAATACCACAGTATGCTGCAGCCTTTATTTACACAAGTGTTGTAAATTCTACAAACATGCAGTATAATACACTTTACTACATGCTTCAAAGTCACTACAGTATACGTAAACACTAATAACATTTACAGTATAACATTTTATTTAACTTCAAAACCCTGCACATTATCAGAATATTTTTTATTTTTAGCCCTTTTTTGTGAAGTACATTTTTCTTCTCTCAGTGTGAGATGGAAAGAAGAGAGTCTTTTACACTTTGGGCACAATTTCCTCTGTGTTTCCTCCCAGTAGAGCCGCGTCTGCAGAATGTGCAGAGTAGAGCTTTTGTGCAGCGCTGAATATGAGCTGCCAATGAGACACACACACACACACACACACACACACACACACACACACACACACACACACACACACACACACACACACACACACACACACACACACAGAATTCTAAATGTATTTATTTAGAATTGTATTTATTTATTTATTTATTTATTAATTCTTTTATTCTCCTAAATTTGCTACTTTTTATTTATTTTTGCTCTATTTTCCTTTATTTATTTATTTATTTATTATCTTCTTTTCTCTTTTCATTTTTATTTATTTATTTATTTACTTACTTTTTTTATTACATTTTTTTCCATTTTATTTATTCATTCATTTATTCTTTTTATTTATTCATTTTATTTATATTTTTCTCTTTTGTACTTTTTATTTATTCATTTATTTATTTATTCAGTTATGTTATTTATTTATTTATTTATTTTTTATTCTCTTTATTTATTTATTTTTTGCTTTTTCATTTTATTTTATTTATGTATTTACTTATTTATTTTTTATTCTATTTATTCATTTTTTCCATTTTATTTATTTATTGTTTTTATTTATATTTTTCTCTTTTGTCCTTTTTATTCACACACGCACACACACACACACAAATTCTAAATGTATTTATTTAGAATTGTATTTATTATATTTTATTTATTTATTTATTTATTTATTTATTTATTATCTTCTTTTCTCTTTTTCATTTTAATTTATTTATTTATTTACTTATTTATTTTTTATTAATTTTTTTTTCCATTTTATTTATTCATTTATTTATTCTTTTTATCTATTCATTTTATTAATATTTTTCTCTTTTGTACTTTTTATTTATTAATTTATTAATTTATTCAGGTATGTTATTTATTTATTTTTTATTCTCTTTATTTATTTATTTTTTTTTTCTTTATTTTATTTTATTTATTTATTTACTTATATTTTTTATTATATTTATTCATTTTTTTCAGTTTATTTATTTATTGTTTTTATTTATTGTTTTTATTTATTGTTTTCTCTTTTGTCCTTTTTATTTATTTATTCATTTTATAATTTTCTTTCCTTTATTTATTTATTTATTCTTATATATTTTTTATTTGTTTATTTATTCTTCATTTTTCCTTTTTTGTTTCTTCAATTTTATTTATTTATTTATTGATTGATTGATGTATTTAGTTATGTTTTTATTTATTTGTTTGTTTATTTATTCTTTTTATTTATGTTTTTATTTATATTTTTCTCTTTTATCCTTTTTATTCATTCACACACACACACACACACACACACACACACACACACACACACACACACACACACACACACACACACACACACACACACACACACACACACACGTATATTTAGCTGTGCAGTTCCGCTGATCTGCAGTCTGGAAGAATGGCTGGATTTGTGTCATAAATCTGTGGCGGGACAGCGTGGAGGAAAATCTGCTATATGAGATGTTTGACAAATGAAATATGAAAGACGGGACATGATTATTATACACTTGTGGCAGAAGATGAGATTTATTAAACACAAAATTAAGAATATATACTGTATAACAGACTACAGGACTGGAGGAAGAAGACTTTTTACCAAAAATGCTTTTAACCAAAGTTTCATGAAAATACTGTCAAAAATGAAATGTTGTTTAATTAACTTATGTTCAGATTGTCCATATTTGACCCAATGTTAGGTTAAGATAACCCAGCACTTTTTTTGAAAGTGTATGTATTCTGTACACTACTTCTTTCACTATCTTTAACATCATATTTTTTTCCATTCACTTTGATCATATTTTTCATTGTAAGAGTCATAATTGGGGCGGCGTGGTAGGTAGCGATGTCGCCTCACAGCAAGAAGGTCGCTGGTTCGCTGGCTGGGTCAGTTGGTGTTTCTGTGTGGAGTTTGCATGTTCTCCCCGTGTTGGTGTGGGTTTCCTCCGGGTGCTCCGGTTTCCCCCACAGTCCAAACACATGCGATATAGGGGAATTGATTAAATAAATTGACCATTGTGTATGAGTGTGTGTGTGTGAATGAGTGTGTTTTCCAGTGCTGCTGTATAAAACATATGCTGGAATAGTTGGCGGTTCATTCTGCTGTGGCCACCCCTGATGAATAAAGGTACTAAGCCGAAGGAGAATGAATGAATGAATTTTCATGAAAATGCTGTCAAAAATAATTTGTCTATTTTTGACCCAATGTTAAGACAACCCAGCATTGTTTTGAATGTATGTTTTCTGTATATACTTCTATTCTGCTATCTTAAATGCCATTTTCCAGTCAGTTTGATCCTGTTTTTCATAGTGTCCACACACATTTACAATTTTAGATTGTAATACTCTGAATATTTCAGAATATTTAATATACTTCAGAAAATGTTTATTTGTGACACTTTTGAGTACAATAAATTCCAAATAACATATATCTTTGATAACACTTTACTTCATTATAGTTCATAAGACTGTCATGACACTTTTATGACACATCATGTATATGAAGGAGATGTGATGCATGCTTATAAAAACTGTCATTAAGTGTC
This sequence comes from Danio kyathit, assembly GCA_903798195.1. Taxonomy (NCBI): domain Eukaryota; kingdom Metazoa; phylum Chordata; class Actinopteri; order Cypriniformes; family Danionidae; genus Danio; species Danio kyathit. The sequence goes on from LR812520.1 coordinate 639,319, forward strand.
ATTAGCTCAGGTATGTCATTTTAAATGCACAGAGGACATTGTTTGAGACGTCGCTGTTATGATGACGACATTACCAAGACAACATGTCATAAATCTGTCATAAACATGATTCTCTAATATTAATGTTATGATTTTTTTTCTGATCATGTTTTTTCAGTGGAATAAACTGAATATGTTGATAAAAAAAATTCTCATTAAAAGCATCAAATAATTTCATAACGGCATTATAAATAATATTTAATAATATTAATAATAGTGTAATATTTTTCTTGACCTTAACTACAGTGGGACAGTTTATTTTAATAACAACTTCAGTTTGTTCCACTGAATATTCATGACCCAATTATAATGACTAATGGAAGGCTGCTTCTCACTCAGGGCTGTTTATGCTAATGAGGGAGAGATGGGTGCTGGTGGGCGGGGCTTTCTCTCTCTGATGATTTATTTTCCCCTCTTTAGTTATTTTCTTTATTACATTTTTTTCTCTTTTTCCTTTTTATTTATTGTTTTTATCTATTTTTTTCTCTTTTCCCCTTTTTATTTATTTATCTATTTATTTATTCTTTTTATTCCCTTTATTTATTATTTTTCCTTTTTCCCTTTTATTTATTTATTCTTTTTCTTTATTTTTTTTCTCTCTTTTTCTTTCTTTGATATTATTCATTTATTTATTAGTTTTTATTTATTTCTCAGTTTTTCTTACTTCCCTTTTTCATTCATTCATTTTTGCTTCTTATATCCCTTAAAAATCTAACCAAATTTGTAATATTTTTGAAACAAACTGAATATGTTGATTGAAAAATTCTCATTAAAAGTCTCAAATAATTTCATAACAGCGTTATAAATAATATTTAATAATATTAATAATAGTGTAATATTTTTCTTGACCTTAACTACAGTGGGACAGTTTATTTTAATAACAACTTCAGTTTGATCCACTGAATATTCATGACCCAATTATAATGACTAACAGACGGCTGCTTCTCACTCAGGGCTGTTTATGCTAATGAGGGAGAGATGGGCACTAGTGGGCGGGGCTTTCCCCCTCTGATGACACGTACAAAGGGAGAATGTCAATCAAAGTGTTTCTGCAGACTGTTTTGATCAAGTCTGATTATATTAAATACAATTAATTCATGTTTAGAGGCTGGAGATACTCATACACTGCTGACACACAACTGGGGTTAAACCCTGCATAAAAGTCATTTTTACTTAATAGGTGCACTTTTAAGTGCATCAAATAAACCTGAAATAAATGTAAAAACCTGTACACTGTAAAAAATTATATGGCAAATAAAGTCATGACTACAAATGTGTGTTTATGATAATGAGTTAATTAGGTTATGCAAAACAATAAGTTATGCAAAAAAGAACTTAATATTTTTAGTCCTGATTGAGTGATATAAGTTGACTAGAAAAGTTCATTTGATTCAACTAAAATAATGTAAGTAGATTTTTTTTAAGTGTACAGTGTATGGCAGAGACTGCAGTGTCTTTTTATAAGCACTGGTCTGAGATCAGTGACCGTGACGAACAGGAAGAGGAGTGTAAATCTGAACTAGACCTGATGTCTCTGAAATGTCCTGCAGGTTTTTCTGTCCCCATTACACACATAATAGCAGTGCTGGACACACACACACACACACACACACACACACACACACACACGCGCACACACACACACACACGCACGCACGCACGCACGCGCACACACACACACACACACACACACACACACACACACACACACACACACACTTACACACACACACACACACACACACACACACACACACACACACTCAATTTGTCACCTCTTCAGGGCCGTCTGTGTTTGGTCTACAGCTGCTGTGGTTTGTGGAAATGAGGGTGTGAGGTAAATGTGGAGCTGGACTTGTGCCGTCAGCTTTGAGTTGTTACACTGAAAGAAGAAAAAGATTTACATTTAACGTTTAATTCATTTGCAACAGTCCACCAGATGCCAAGGTGCAGCTGAAGTCCAAAGTATTCGCCCTCCTGTGAACTTTTAATTCCTTTTAAAATGTTTCCCAAGTGTTGTTTGATGGAGAGAAGATTTTTAATCATAATAGTTTAAATGACTCACTTCTAACAGTACAGAGTAGTTTACTAGTTATTCTCCAAGATACCAATATTCAGCTTAAAGTGACATTCAAGGGCTTAACTAGGTTAATTAGGTTTAATTAGACAAGTTGTTGTTCTGCAGACGACTGAAAACAATAATGTCTTAATAATAATGATTATAAAAATGAGACTTTAATAAGACTTTCCCCAGGAGAAAACATTTTTTTCTCTGTTGTGGTGATTCTACAGTTGCTATGGTAACACAACAACTACAGTAATTGATCTATTGCAGTGATTCCACAGTTGCTATAGTAACACAACAACTATAGTGATCTGTTGTGGTGATTCTACAGTTGCTATGGTAACACACCAACTACAGTAATTGATCTGTTGTGGTGATTCCACAGTTGCTATAGTAACACAACAACTATAGTAATTGATCTATTGTAGTGATTCCACAGTTGCTATGGTAACACAACAACTATAGTAATTGATCTGTTGTGGTGATTCCACAGTTGCTATAGTAACACAACAACTATAGTAATTGATCTGTTGTGGTGATTCCACAGTTGCTATAGTAACACAACAACTATAGTGATTGATCTGTTGTGGTGATTCTACAGTTGCTATGGTAACACAACAACTATAGTAATTGATCTGTTGCAGTGATTCCACAGTTGCTTTAGTAACACAACAACTATAGTGATTGATCTGTTGTGGTGATTCTACAGTTGCTATGGTAACACAACAACTATAGTAACTGATCTTTTGTGGTGATTCCACAGTTGCTATGGTAACACAACAACTATAGCAATTGATCTGTTGTGGTGATTCCACAGTTGCTATAGTAACACAACAACTATAGTAATTGATCTGTTGTGGTGATTCCACAGTTGCTATAGTAACACAACAACTATAGTGATTGATCTGTTGTGGTGATTCTACAGTTGCTATGGTAACACAACAACTATAGTAACTGATCTTTTGTGGTGATTCCACAGTTGCTATGGTAACACAACAACTATAGCAATTGATCTGTTGTGGTGATTCCACAGTTGCTATAGTAACACAACAACTATAGTAACTGATCTTTTGTGGTAATTCCACAGTTGCTATAGTAACACAACAACTATAGTGATTGATCTGTTGTGGTGATTCTACAGTTGCTATGGTAACACAACAACTATAGTAATTGATCTGTTGCAGTGATTCCACAGTTGCTATAGTAACACAACAACTATAGTTATTGATCTGTTGTGGTGATTCTACAGTTGTTATGGTAACACAACAACAACAGTAATTGATCTGTTGTGGTGATTCCACAGTTGCTATAGTAACACAACAACTATAGTAATTGATCTATTGTAGTGATTCCACAGTTGCTATACTAACACAACAACTATAGTGATTGATCTGTTGTGGTGATTCTACAGTTGCTATGGTAACACAACAACTATAGTAACTGATCTTTTGTGGTGATTCCACAGTTGCTATACTAACACAACAACTATAGTGATTGATCTGTTGTGGTGATTCTACAGTTGCTATGGTAACACAACAACTATAGTAACTGATCTTTTGTGGTGATTCCACAGTTGCTATGGTAAAACAACAACTATAGTAATTGATCTGTTGTGGTTATTCCACAGTTGCTATGGTAACACAACAACTATAGTAATTGATCTGTTGTGGTGATTCCACAGTTGCTATAGTAACACAACAACTATAGTAATTGATCTGTTGTGGTGATTCTACAGTTGCTATGGTAACACAACAACTATAGTAATTGATCTGTTGTGGTGATTCTACAGTTGCTATGGTAACACAACAACTATAGTAACTGATCTTTTGTGGTGATTCCACAGTTGCTATGGTAACACAACAACTATAGTAATTGATCTGTTGTGGTGATTCCACAGTTGCTATGGTAACACAACAACTATAGTGATCGATCTATTGTAGTGATTCCACAGTTGCTATAGTAACACAACAACTATAGTGATCTGTTGTGGTGATTCTACAGTTGCTAAGGTAACACAACAACTACAGTAATTGATCTATTGCAATGATTCCACAGTTGCTATGGTAACACAACAACTATAGTAACTGATCTGTTGTGGTGATTCTACAGTTGCTATGGTAACACAACAACTACAGTAATTGATCTATTGCAATGATTCCACAGTTGCTATGGTAACACAACAACTATAGTAACTGATCTGTTGTGGTGATTCTACAGTTGCTATGGTAACACAACAACTACAGTAATTGATCTGTTGCGGTGATTCCACAGTTGCTATAGTAACACAACAACTATAGTAACTGATCTGTTGTGGTGATTCTACAGTTGCTATGGTAACACAACAACTATAGTAACTGATCTTTTGTGGTGATTCCACAGTTGCTATGGTAACACAACAACTATAGCAATTGATCTGTTGTGGTGATTCCACAGTTGCTATAGTAACACAACAACTATAGTAATTGATCTGTTGTGGTGATTCCACAGTTGCTATAGTAACACAACAACTATAGTGATTGATCTGTTGTGGTGATTCTACAGTTGCTATGGTAACACAACAACTATAGTAACTGATCTTTTGTGGTGATTCCACAGTTGCTATGGTAACACAACAACTATAGCAATTGATCTGTTGTGGTGATTCCACAGTTGCTATAGTAACACAACAACTATAGTAACTGATCTTTTGTGGTAATTCCACAGTTGCTATAGTAACACAACAACTATAGTGATTGATCTGTTGTGGTGATTCTACAGTTGCTATGGTAACACAACAACTATAGTAATTGATCTGTTGCAGTGATTCCACAGTTGCTATAGTAACACAACAACTATAGTGATTGATCTGTTGTGGTGATTCTACAGTTGTTATGGTAACACAACAACAACAGTAATTGATCTGTTGTGGTGATTCCACAGTTGCTATAGTAACACAACAACTATAGTAATTGATCTATTGTAGTGATTCCACAGTTGCTATACTAACACAACAACTATAGTGATTGATCTGTTGTGGTGATTCTACAGTTGCTATGGTAACACAACAACTATAGTAACTGATCTTTTGTGGTGATTCCACAGTTGCTATACTAACACAACAACTATAGTGATTGATCTGTTGTGGTGATTCTACAGTTGCTATGGTAACACAACAACTATAGTAACTGATCTTTTGTGGTGATTCCACAGTTGCTATGGTAAAACAACAACTATAGTAATTGATCTGTTGTGGTTATTCCACAGTTGCTATGGTAACACAACAACTATAGTAATTGATCTGTTGTGGTGATTCCACAGTTGCTATAGTAACACAACAACTATAGTAATTGATCTGTTGTGGTGATTCTACAGTTGCTATGGTAACACAACAACTATAGTAATTGATCTGTTGTGGTGATTCTACAGTTGCTATGGTAACACAACAACTATAGTAACTGATCTTTTGTGGTGATTCCACAGTTGCTATGGTAACACAACAACTATAGTAATTGATCTGTTGTGGTGATTCCACAGTTGCTATGGTAACACAACAACTATAGTGATCGATCTATTGTAGTGATTCCACAGTTGCTATAGTAACACAACAACTATAGTGATCTGTTGTGGTGATTCTACAGTTGCTAAGGTAACACAACAACTACAGTAATTGATCTATTGCAATGATTCCACAGTTGCTATGGTAACACAACAACTATAGTAACTGATCTGTTGTGGTGATTCTACAGTTGCTATGGTAACACAACAACTACAGTAATTGATCTGTTGCGGTGATTCCACAGTTGCTATAGTAACACAACAACTATAGTAACTGATCTGTTGTGGTGATTCTACAGTTGCTATGGTAACACAACAACTATAGTAATTGATTTGTTGTGGTTATTCCACAATTGCTATGGTAACACAACAACTATAGTGATCAATGTTGTGGCGATTGTACAGTTGCTATGGTAACACAACAAATATAGTAATTGATCTGTTGTGCTGATTCCACAGTTGCTATGGTAACACAACAACTACTATAGTAATACAAACGAATCCCCCAAATACGGTACAACTATAGAGTATGTTGTACTACAACACCACCACAGTTTACTGTAGTAAAAACTAAAGTACACTACAGTATTTATTACAGTTTATAGCACTGCAGTATGTAAATAATCATTCATGATCAAACAGTAGTAGATGCTATAATATAACACACTCTACTATATGATGGTTCCTAAACACTTTAGTATTTACTATAAGCTACAGTATTTCTTTATGCGGGTGTAGTAAGGGATTGTACACATACCGCAGCAGGTGAAGTCATATCATCATTAATTTCTCTGAAGCATGTCATCTTGTTACTGAAGGGAGGGCGATAAGGAGAGGGTGTGGTGGGTTCCCTTGGGTGCTTCTGTGTCACAGTAGATGGATGGGACTATTTTTCAGAGTATGTGTCTGCTCATCAGTCAGGAAGGAAGAGTTGCTCCACATCCTGACACACCGACACACATCCTGAAACACAGACAGCAGGAATGTATGGAAACCAGAATCAGGCCGTGTGTGTGTGTGTGTGGATTAATCAGTAGTGGACTGAAGAGTCAAACTCCAGCACCATAACGTGCCAAAACATGTATTTAAGTAGAGTAGCAGTATCTGCTGTAAACACTACTCAGAGTTTGAGTGAACGTAGTGCTTGTAAAAGTAAAAGCTGTCATTTGTGATGTCCAGCAGTTGATCTTCTGGCACAGACATGCTGGATTCTTTGTTGACAAATGGATTGTGGATCCATTCCTTGGCAGTTCGAGGGTCCTTCACTGGGCCTTTTCCCCTTCGCAAAAGAAACTTTCTAAAGACGTCTGATTCTTACTCATTTTGCTGCTTGTGGGTTAAATCTGGCCGCTCGAGTGACCGAGATGTAATCGAGAATACTGTCATTTTCCAAAATAAAAGACTTTTCAAAATAAAAGATCATTCAGATTTAATAATAAATAAAACCGAAATAATTAATGATTTCTCGTGAGGCCCGGTACCAATTGATCGGGTGGTTGAGGACCTCTACTGTAGTGCATTTAGGCCGTACTCACACTATGTACAGTTGCCTTGAACCGGGCCAAAGCACGCTTGTCCCCCCTCCCGTCTCCCCCGACGGCCCGCACTCACATTGCATTCGTGCCTGGGCGCGCTTCCGTCATCGATGACGCGCTGTTCAGTAAGCGCTCTCGCTCAGCACAGTGGAGATTTCTTTAGTTATATCGTTTAAGTCGTTTGATATGCGGTGATACGCAGTCTAATATTTCACTGAACAGATCAGCCACTTTTGACGCTCATAAACAATCATAAAGTCCTCGTGCTGCAGGAATTAGGAGGTTTGCTGAAGCTGCAGCTGACATGCAGTGAGGGGTTTGCGTCTTTAATAAACTACGACAGTTTGTGTTCATTAAACAGTACGAATGATTAATTAATCCATATGAAACAGTCCCTTAAAAGTCACGTCTCGCTTTCAGTTTTGGGCTTAGGCACGCTTGCACTCACACTGTAAGCGTACCGCGCCTGAGCCCAAGTGAACCGCGCTCTGGCCCACCTCTTCCAACCGGGCCAGGGCCACCCAAGTGTACCGTGCCTGAGCCCGATTCAGAGCACTCACACTTCTCAAACAATCCGGGAAACGGGCCTGGGCACGGTTCGGATAGCATAGTGTGAGTACGCCCTTAGTGATTGTTTAAGGCCGTTTGCTGATTTCAGTCCTCATACAGTCGACATCTTCATCTTCATCCTGATGTAAACTCTTGCTAATTGCATGTGATTATTTAGCATTTTCTTGGACACTTCTAATGCTTTTGTACACTGAAAATAATTTCCATACATTAGCAGTTTTTCCATATTTTGTGATTCATGTTTTATTTATTTTATTTCTGCTTTTGAATTGCATTATGGCACATTGATCTTTCTTCCAACAACTTTAAACCTTGAAAAGTGTGAAAACGTGACTTTTATTGTCGTGTGTAATAGTGTGCAGTGCTATATTGTCTGTGTTGGTGTTGTATATTACACTACAGAACCCTTGTAATAAACTGCAGCACATTTTCTGTTATTTTATTCCTCTATATTTAATTTCTTATACATTATATTCAGGGCTTGACATTAACACCCGCCAGCCTGCCAAATGCGGGTAGATTTCAGCTGTAGCAGGTTAGACAGACACCACCACTAGCCACTTAGACTGGTTGATATGTTTTAGGTTGTCAGAGCTGCCTCGTCCCTAAAGAGTAGAATTTTCGTTTAAGACCGTTTGTCAATATGTGCGCAATTGTTCTCCTAGAATCGAGAAGCAGCACAAATGATAACTGTTCACGGTGAGACACAGGCGATCCTCGTTCACTGATGTTGTGAGCGAGGCACAGCTCACAACATGCGCAAAACAACCGTACCTGGAAACGCAACCGGTGCGATCGTTTCTCTTTGAAATAATTGGTGCACTGCTGCTTTCAACAGATTGTTTGTCTGCAGCAGCTGTTGTAATTATTTCTTAAACAGATTATTACTAGGCCTAATGTTAACCGTGTGCACATGGTCATCCTTTCACTATCACACACAGAATGTTTTTCACCTGCTTTCTTTTGCTTGCAGTATAATAACAATGTTTTAATAGGAGATTAACTCTCCATTTATCTATAGTTACCTGATGATCTGGGACAAACTACTGCCTATAGTTTTAAATAAAGGAGAATAAGTTTTGTTAAATGTCAATTGTTTTTTAGGAAAATTTTTGTTGAATAAAGTGTACGTATATGGCTATATTTAGCTTGTTTTGACACATTATTTTGTATTTGTGAAAAAAGGAAATAATTAGTTTAGTGTGCATGCAGGAGAAAAAAAAAGGTAAATCTTCAGTGTTGAGCCCTAAAAAGTCATGTGAAATAAACTAAAAGGTTAAGGAGGCATGTGGACATAACACATAATTTAAATCAAGTCATTTTAGCATGTCAACGTCAAATTTATGCATATAAAATATATTTTCCCAACAACAAAATTGTGGTTAGTGAAAATGGCGAGTGGCTAGTATCAGGCACGTGCACACATAGGGCTCAACCTGTGCAGTGTACATGCCTCTTTGAGTCTGGGATATAAAGTGCCCTTCCAAAATGAACGTAGGTGCCCCAGTCTCCCCCCGTTCTTCATTCCGCGATCGCCTTCCTCAGCCCCACTCCCGCCCGCTCTTCAGTTCGCGATCTCCCCGCCTCACCACCCCCCGGGTTTGGTTTAGTTAGTCAGCGTTCTTGCCATGTTGTGCCCTTATTTTCATTTTTGCACATGCCCTTTGGAAAGCCTCTGCACGGGCCTGGCTAATAACATTGGAAAACTACTCACCACAGTTGATCAAAAAAGTTAATGTCAAGCCCTGATTAAATTATTTCAAACAACTAAAATGTCAATAAAAGTCACTTTGTTAGTTGAATTTTCAACATTAAAAGTGGACAGAGCAGAGATTAACATCCCATAATGCAACTGTAAATCAACTTGTGAATGTAGAAGTCACTTTTCAAGGTTAAAAGTTGTTGGAAGAAGGCTTAAGATCCCAAAATGCAACTCAGCCATACCTGTCAACATTGGGATGTAAAAATAAGGGATATTTACCCCCCCCCCCCCCCCCAAAAAAAAAAATGTTAATCTGGAGCTGTTTCATTGTAAATAAACTTCTGAAACGATCAGTAATACGTTTTTATTATGATTTACAAAGGATATAATAATTAGTAGCTATACATTAGAAAAATCTGCAAATAAATGAGCAAACAGTTCAGCTCATTAAAACTATTAGCTATTATAAAGAAATTAAATCAAGTTACCAAATCTCATCTTTTCTTCACTGTATAATTTAAACATTCTGATTAAAGAGCAGCGAGTGAATCTCTCATTTAGATTTTTTTGGTTTGATTACATTAAATAACAGAGCTATCACTTTAAAACTGCACAGATCTATAATGAAAGCATTGAGTTGTTTTCCTAATTGTTTATGCTCATTAAAGACTAAATTTGTTGTGTTTAAAAGAAAACCCAACAAGATCAACATGTCTAGATGTTATTATTATTATTAATCTTTCATTTATTTTATTTTCGGCTTAGTCCCTTTATTAATCTGGGGTCGCCACAGCGGAATGAACCACTATTATTATTATTATCATTATGATGTCTGTTCAAACATGCACCCAAAACCCAGTGTCCACTTGAGCTCAGCATCAAATGGCGTACGTACAGAATCCACTTGGGAAACAGCGTCTATTGTCAGTATGGAGAGCATCAGCTGTCAGTCATGCATCTTTATATGAACTGACTGTTTTGAGGATTGCATAGGGGCAATGGCGCCTGTAATGAAAAGGAAATGAATCGCGCCGTTTTTATGTTCATTTCAAAGTGTTTCCATCAGGATTCCATGCCTAAATTAAATGAAAGCACGGAACTGGTTCACATTTAAAAGCAAGGGCGGCCCCTGGTGGTTTGGCGGTATGGGTTGCATATAGGGAGGATCGGCTCTTTTCAGAAAAATAAAAAATACGGGAGAAATACGGGAAAATACCTTTACGGGATGACAGCGGGATAGAACTGTAAAATACGGGAGAAACCCGGGAAAAACGGGAGGGTTGACAGGTATGAACTCAGCAGCAGAAATAAACACGCGAATAATAAAACGAGAATCACAAAATGCAGAAAACTGCAAATTTATGGATGTTTTTTACCGTGCACGGCACTGATTAATCAACGGTCCCGGATTCTGTGCTCCTGGATCCACATCTAATGCAGTCTTGAAGTGATATTCCAGTCAGACAATAAGAGCCCAATCCCAGTGCTGCTCTCTGCATATTTTGGCCGTCTCCTTCATCAGACACACCCGGCCGAGCGCTCGCTGTCTGTGATCATCAACTAATGACTCCAGTAAAGTGTGTTCGATCAGGCAGACGTCTACAAAGTGCTCTAATGAATATTTCAGCTTTTGGCAGTCAACATCTTCATGAACTATTTAAAGTGCACCACAGTAAATGATTAATTAATAAGGGCCTGGCTCGCGGTGCATTATAGAAGCCAAACAGCAACTAAATGAATCCTCAAATGTATTCTTAGCTGAAATGAAACGACTAGACTCTAAACTTCAGAATGATGGTGCATTAGTTAGTGTATTTACTAACATTACAGCATTTATTAATCATACAGTAGGTAATGCATTATTAAAATGATCAAAACGTTGTGCTTGTTGACATTAGTTAATGCACTGTGAGTTAACATCAACTAACGTTAACAAATACATACAGTAGTAAATGTATTACTAATTGTTCATGTTCAGTGTTGGGGAGTAACGGAATACATGTACCGGCGGTACGTATTTAGAATACTATTCATGAGTAACTGTATTCCGTTACAGTGACTATTTTTAAACAGGGTATTTAGAATACAGTTACTTTCCTAATACCATTGGAATACTTCGGGCGATGCGTGTCTGGCCCATAATAATATTACTAAATTGCCGCCGAAACCATAGAAACAGAAGCTACACTCCCGACTGCTATCACCAGCGTTAACTCAGTGAGACTCACGCAAATGACCCTGTTCTCACGCTCTCACGCCGCACCTCCATTTTCTCACGCAGCAAAAAGGACGATCGCAAACACCGAACAACCGGACAACAACCATGATTTTCAAATAAACTGCTTTTTTTTGCCGTCATTGTTCGTGAATTCGCTGCTTGATGTTTCGTTTGCGCTTTCAGAGGTTTCATTTACGCTTCTTAAATTTACGTTCGCTTTTCTGACACAAATGTGGGCGGGACACCTTAGCCAAAGTTGGCAGCCCTGGTTAACTTGAGTGTACAAATATGGAGGATTCAGACCAGGAGCTCGAGGGGTTGGAGCCGCAACCGAAGCAACTTTCTAGCAGCAGTAAAGGAAAAAATGCATTCACGTCTTGGAAGTTCAAGCATTTTTTCTCTTTAAAGATTGAGAGGGGTGAGCGAAACCTGACAGTGCAGTGCAATCTCTTTTTCTGTGCAGACTGTGAAACACAAAGGGTAAGCAAAATGCATATTATATACATATACTGTATATTACAGACAGTAATGCTGTCTATGTTCAAGCACTTTTTATCTTTATTACAGAAACAGAAATTGAATTTGTTGACACTTTGATAAATAAACATTATTTAATAAACATAATTATATTGTTTTATTTATTTATCAGTCAATAATGGGCATTAGAGGCCCTCTGTTTTCCTGCAGAAATTGCTACCAACGCATAGTGTGACATTTAATAGACTTGAAGGCTGTTTTTAAGGGAAGTATTCCAAGTATTTAGAATACAGTACCAGGATTAAGCAAAGTAACGGAATACGTTACAAAATACATTTCAAGAGTTCCCACTTAGATATGCTTAGCATTTAAGCAGGTTTGGCATGCTGTCCCGGGAGAGAACCCTGAGCTCGGAGATACTTGAGCCCAAGGCTCCCGCCCGGTCAATAAGCATATCAGGGGATCCGAGATCAGGTAGGTCTCGAGAGCTCCCCCTAGTAAAGGGAGGAAAAGGAGGAGATGGGGTGGAAGTGGGGATTCTTCCAAAACGAGAGCAGTAGGGAGAAAATGATCCATTTATAGCAAGCTTGCATCACACTGATTGGACTATACTGATTACAGATGAGAAGCCAGACGTGCTTAATCATATCACGTGTTCCTCTCGAAATTAGTTTGTGAAACTTCACTTTAAAGCAGGTATTCTGTATTCTGTAACTAAATACATTTACAAAGTATTCTCCCCAACACTGTTCATGTTAGCAAAAACAATAATCAAAACAGACATGCTAAAAAGAATTATAGGACTGTCCTGTAAATGTGTTTTTTGACGCTAGTGATTGAGGTCTACTTAAAGTTATTTTTCTTCAAAATACAAAATACAGTGTCAATTTGTAACTGAAGCTTTCAGATGAGCAAACTGTTTCTTATAATAATTATTAAGTCAGTATTTTGGTGGTCTAAAAGGCATCAATGTGTGGATGTCAAATAGACATCACGGTTTTGACATTACACTCTGTAGTTGCTAAAAGGGATACAGCTGTGGCCAGAAGTTAATGAGAATTATTAATATTATTTATTAAATCACCCATTAATTGTATTTTATTAACATCTGCCCTAACCCCAACCCTAAAAGCAACCCTTACAGTAATATAATAAAAGTAATTATACAGAGTATTATTCATATAATTGATTAAGGGTGCTTTCACACCTGTGAATCGATTCAGTTGTTCTGAAACAGGGTTTAAAATTGTTACATTGTTGCTCTTTGTTGTTGGCGCGGTTCGCTTTCACACGGCAAAGTTTCTAAACGGACCAAAAGAGCTAAAACAAGTCACGTGTGAGTAAACTCTCCTCACATTGGTCAGAGTTTCACGGTTTATTTTTTAGAGTCCCGCTCAGCTGTCGGGGGTGGTTTGGTGGTGTTTGACAGGGTGCGCGCGACATCTCTGAAGAGCGAGGAGGGATGCGGTGGGGAGGGGTGATGAGAAGGGTGCGCGACGTATTTTGAGGACCGAGAGGAAGACGTGCGATTTCCGGGAGATTATCACTCATTTGCGGGCATCCGGGAGTCCCTGTGCATTTGCGGGATACTCCCGGAACTTCCGGGAGACTTGGGATGTCTGGAATGACTCATAATCTACTCATAATTCTCTCTTCATATAGCCGTATGCTTATTACATATCCATAAAACACTGTGATATAGGCGGGCTCGGATCGTATCGCTTTCTCACTACAATCGATCTGCTCCAGGGTTCGTTTCAATCGAGCCGAGACCACCTCATTCAGGCGGTCTCGAAGCGATTGCTTTGGCGCGATTCCGAGCGCGATTGCCCTGTTCACATATGCCAAACGAACTGCGCTAACTGGGCAAACGCGCCACGTTCCGGAACAAAAGTCTAGGTGTGAAAGCACCCTAAATTACACATTGATGTTATTTTATTAATGTGTACCCCAACCCCTAACACTCACAGTAATGTAAAAACAGTAATTATAACTAGAATTATTTATTAAATTACCCATTAAATTGTATTTTATTAACGTCTACCCTAAACCTGACCCTCACAGTAATGTGAATTACTGTTGTACAGTGTGACAAAAGTGATGCAGTATTGATGTGAGTATCCTCAGCTGTATCCCCTGTTTCTGGCATAAATGTCAGTTTAGTGTTGTTTTGACGTCAAAGTGCCTGCTGGGTAGTATCTATTTCAGTAATGCTGGTGCAGACTGGGGATTTAGATTTATATAAATACATATGAAATATCCTTCACTGTGTCGTCAATAGTATAATTGGCCTGTTCCAATCAATCCACCGTTCTTTCTGCTGATCAATAAAGATGTTATTGGTGTGTCTGAGCTGTTCTGTGATGTTATTTCCTAGTCTGCAGTGTTGTGTCAGTAAACTAGGGTTTAAGATTAAGCTGATCTGCTAGTATGGATTAACCTGTCCGCAAGTGAAGAAGTGTGATAAGATAATGGGCTCATACCAATACACACACACAATACACACACACTCGCAGTGTTTACACTTGACCACTTGACCATGACGGATTTCTTGTGTGTGAGCCAAGTAGGTGTGAAAAACATGAGTGTGTGTGTGTGTGTGTGACCTTTGATTAGCCAAAGTGACACACATACAGCAGTAGTATTAAAATGATGTGGTACAGAAATTTTATTCATTTTCCTTCAGCTTAGTCCCTTTATTAATCAGGGGTCGCCACAGTGGAATGAACCGCCAACTATTCCAGCATATGTTTTACACAGCGGGATGCCCTTCCAGCTACTGGAAAACACCCATACACACTCATCCACACACACACATACACTACGGCCAGTTTAGTTGATCAATTCCCCTATAGCGCATGTGTTTGGACTGTGGGGGAAACCGGAGCACCCGGAGGAAACCCACGCCAACACAGGGAGAACATGCAAACTCCACACAGAAACACCAACTGACCCAGCCGAGGCTCGAACCAGTGACCTTCTTGCTGTGAGGCCACAGTGCTAACCACTGAGCCATACAGAACTGTATTGACATCATTTGTTATTATACCCTTTTCAGTCTTGCACCACCACTGACAAGATTTTACATTGTTAATTGATTTGTAATTCCTGCCAAATCACTGGTGTAAATTCAGTCAACAGCATTACATAAAATCAACCAGCAACCAACAATATTAAAACATGAATATTAATAATCATAAGGCAAGATTTGCATAACCTGTTAGCCAGCACTCACTTATGGGGATTTACACCAACCTAACTTTAAACAGTGACGCCCCATTCACACGGGGCTTCAGCATCAACGCTTGACAGAGGGCGTGGCTGAAGTTGGGGCTGATGCGATCGTCATAGCAGCATCAGCCAATGAAATTAGTCAGCAATAGGCCACTGTTGGAGCTGGTGTATTTGCATACAGCGATCTGATTGGCTGACGCATCCGTCCACAATGCAGTTCGGCATGCCTGACGTCATCCATTCAAAGTGAATGGGAAGCGTTGAAGCTGACGCCCCGTGTGAATGGGGCCTAACAGATTTTGACCCCAGTGAGCTACAAACTAAAATTGGCTATCATTGAAAAGAAGACTCTTTGGACTTTATTATGGTCATAGAAAGTTTCTAGAAAGTTTCATGATAAAAATATAAAAAGTTATATTTATATACACTCTCAGAAATAAAGGTACGTGAGTGGTCACTGGGGTGGTACCTTTTAAAAGGTACAAATTTGTACCTAAAAGGTCCATATTAATACCTCAAGGATACATATTAGTACCTAAAAAGTACAAAAGTGTTCCTCTTAAAATTTGTAGGTACTAATATATACTTTTGAGGTACAAATCTGGACCCTTTAAATAGAAATGTGTACCTTTTGAAAAGTTACCACCCCAGTGACAGTTTATGTACCTTTATTTCTGAGAGTGTATATATACAGTTGAAGTCAGAATTATTAGTCCTCCCCCCCCTTTTTTTTTATATTTCTCAAATGATGTTTATCAGAGCAAGGAAATGTTCACAGTATGTCTGATAATATTTTTTCTTCTGGAGAAAGTCTTATTTGTTTTATTTCGGCTAGAATAAAAGCAGTTAATTTTTTAATAACCATTTTTAGGTCAATATTACTCTATTAGCGCCTTTAAGCTAAATTTTTCCTCGATAGTCTACAGCAGGGGTTCCCAAACTTTTCAGCCCGCGACCCCCAAAATAACAATGCCAGTGACTCGCGACCCCCAATATCCTCTGAGGTGGTTATAAATACAGAAACCTTGCATGCAATGGCGCTATCAGTGCTGTAAATGTGCCAGAAAGTTTAACCTGGTGTTATAAAATTAATCTGCTGCATCTGACGCTATTGCGGTGTCTTTAATATAATGTGATTACCCCAGGGGTCACAATCCAACAGAACTAGTAACTATAAGCTATATAGTAACTATATAGTATATAGTAACTATGAATGACTATTTTTTTTGTCTTCTGTAGGTTATGGATAATATATGGTAATTCTTATGGTTTAATAAAAATAAATAGATTTTTGGAAATCACCAGGTGACCCACCCTTAAATGGCCCGCGACCCCTCGGGGGGTCCCGACCCCCACTTTGAGAACCACTGGTCTACAGAACAAACCATCATCATACAATAACTTGCCTAATTACCCTAACCTGCCTAATTACCCTAATTAACCTAGTGAAGCCTTTAAATGTCACTTTAAGCTGTATAGAAGTGTCTTGAAGAATATCTAGTCTAATATTATTTACTGTCATCATGACAAAGAGAAAATAAATCAGTTATTAGAGATGAGTTAATAAAACTATTATGATTAGAAATGTGTTGGAGAAATCTGCTCTCTGATAAACAGACATTAGGGAAAAAAATAAACAGGAGGGCAAATAATTCTGACTTCAACTGTATCTGTATATATATATATATTAATGAGAAAGAAAAATTGTACTGTGTTCAATATTTGTTTTTCCATATACAAACACATGAAATCAGTCATAATAATCTACAAAAATATGCCTTAAAAGCCAAGTGTCTTATGAGTTTATATGTCAAATTTAATAACAATAGCATGTAAAACAAGATTTCTGCAAATTGTTTTCCGAGACTACTGTATATCAGTGTCCTTCTCTCCCTCTTTAGGCATTTTCTCAAAATTGATCTTCCCAAACTAAAACAGTAACAGTTGCTGAATATTTCGGTCTACATTCTCAGTTTAGATATCTTAAGACACTTTGGGCTTTACTATCCATCATCTAGAGTTTATAATACTCAAAACAAAAAAAAGGTATAGATGCTTAGGTAATGAAAAATAAACTGCACTAAACATCTTAATATTTCATAAACAAATATATGAAACTGGTCCTGGAGCAGAAAAGTAATCAGTCAAAAGCCGCACATCTCCTGAGTATATGTTTTGATGGCAATATCACGCAAAATGACATTTCTGGAATAATTTTTCTGAGACAATGTCTTGTGCTTTTCTCCCTCTCTGTGCAGCGCAGAGTATTTTTCTTGTCTAAATTGTGCGATACTGGATACTGTCCTCAATCATTCATATTATAAATCGAGCATCTCTATTTCTTTAGAGCTGAATGTTTTTTTTTAATTATGCATTTTATTAACTGCATTAGAACCTTGTGATGGACCCACTGCTGCACTCTCTGTGAACACTGTGTTTATAGAAATAAATAAATATGATTTGGGCTCATATTAATATTTTGAGCAGGTCTGGAGCTATTCTAACAAAATAACTTATGGTAACGATGTAAAAATTACTAGCTCAAATGTATATCTTAGGAAAAAAAATATGACATAAAACATTTTAAAACGAGCAAAAATCACGAGAAACTAATAATATATACAATTTTTGTGTTTCTTTTGCAATATTTTGCATGAATTTAAATGTATTATCTATCTATTTCTAAAGATGTTCGATGACTAAAATATTATTTTAATAAATATATCTGTTTAATGAATCTGTTTTGGGAGGCACGGTGGCTCAGTGGTCAGCACTGTGGCCTCACAGCACTCAGGTCGCTGGTTTGAGTCTCGGCTGGGTCAGTGTGTGTTTCTGTGTGGAGTTTGGATGTTCTCCTCGTGTTGGTGTGGGTTTCCTCCGGGTGCTCCAGTTTCCCCCACAGTCCAAAGACATGCAGTACAGGTGAATTGGGTAAGCTAAATTGTCCATAGTGTATGAGTGTGAATGTGTGTGTGGAAGTTCCCAGAGATGGGTTGCGGCTGGAAGGGCATCCGCTGCGTAAAATCGTGCTGGATAAGTTGGCGGTTCATTCCGCTGTGGCGACCCCGCAAGGGACAAAGCCGACAAGAAAATGAATGAATGAATGAATATCTGTTTAATGAATCTGTTTTGGGAGGCACGGTGGCTCAGTGGTCAGCACTGTGGCCTCACAGCACTCAGGTCGCTGGTTTGAGTCTCGGCTGGGTCAGTGTGTGTTTCTGTGTGGAGTTTGCATGTTCTCCCCGTGTTGGTGTGGGTTTCCTCTGGGTGCTCCGGTTTCCCCCACAGTCCAATCACATGCGCTATAGGGGAATTGATCAACTAAACTGGCCGTAGTGTATGAGTGTGCGTGTGAATGAGTGTGTATGGGTGTTTTCCAGTTTCGAGTAAACATGACTTGTTAATTTTAAGGCAACAGGTATACTCACTTTTTTTTTTTAAGTAAATTAACTGGCTTTTTTACAGTGCACTGCTCCAGTTTGCCTTAGGTGTGTGCCCTGTCCCGGATCGGGACAAACAGAGCTGTAACAGAGTATAGGAATAGGGATTGCTGAAAATACGGCTAGGGAACTTGAAGCTGTGGAACGAGAGCTGGTCTGCATCCATGCCTGCTCATGAATATAAATAGAGCCTGGAATGTCATAAATCAGAAACGCTGAGAGACTGATGTGGCCTGGATGCTGTAACTTTCCTAGCTGCTTCTTTACCGCATTTCTGCTTGATTTCATCCTGAAAGATCAGGTAACCGGTGGTGGAAAGAGTACTGTACTAAAAGTACTATTACTTACACAAAAAATGTAGTGCAAGTACACTCTCAGAAATAAAGCTACAAGAGCTGTCACTGGGGTGGTACCTTTTCAAAAGGTTTAAATTTGTACCTAAAAGGTCCATATTAATACCTCAAGAGTACATATTAGTAACTAAAAAGTACAAAAGTGTTCCTCTTAAAATTTGTACTAATATATACTTTTGAGGTACCAATATGGACCCTTTAAGTACAGATGTGTACCTTTTGAAAAGGAACCAACCCAGTGACAGCTGGCGTACCTTTATTTTTGAGAGTGTACAGTAAAAATACCCACACACACTCATACACTACAGCCAATTTAGTTGATCAATTCCCCTATAGCGCATGTGTTTGGACTGTGGGGGAAACTGGAGCACCCGGAGGAAACCCACGTCAACACGGGGAGAACATGCAAACTCCACACAGAAACACCAACTGACCCAGCCGGGACTTGAACCAGCAACCTTCTTGCTGTGAGGTGACAGTGGTAACCACTGCGCCACCGTGACGCCCTGTTATTATTCATTACTCAGATATGCTGTATTATTCAGAAATCTAAATCCAGGAGTTGTCAGCTTGATCCTCATCCAGCACACTTAGTTAAGGTTTGTTCATCTTGTTTGTCTTCTTTAATCACTGAACTCATTCATTCTCCGTTGTCCTCTGGCCTCATTCCTTCATCACTTAAAAACGGCTGTAACTCCCATACTTAAAAAAAACAGGAGCCGATCCAGCTAGATTCTGACAACTTTTGTCCTGTTTCAAATTTATAGTTTATCTCTAACTAAAAAAACGAGAGGAGATCGTAACAGCACAGATCTCTCAATGCCTTTCAGATAACAATATATATATTAGAAAAAAATCAGTCTGGCCTCCGTCCACTTCATAGCACAAAAACCACACTTGTCTACATTACTAATGGTCCGCAGTAGATTCAGGTCAGCTGACTATTCTCATTTGGCTTTAGTGCACTTAAAAACAAAACAAAAAACAGACTGGCCTTCCTCAGAGTAACGGCTGCTTGTCTTTCATATATTACATCACATCTTTCTTATAACAGTCAGCTTATAGGGCTTAGAAACGTCAGATCTAAGCCACAGGTTACCACTGGAGTTCCTCAAGGCTCGGTTTCGGGCCCTTTTTTATTTAGCATTTACTGCATTATTGCCCTTGGACATGGTTTAGGCAACACAGGCTCATTCTGAAAATGTACCCCTATATACATTTCTGGAGATCCTGAGTTATGTAGCCAGAGGTACATATGGCTGCATTTTTCCTTTTCACGCTACCAGCTGACCGCTTACCTCCATATGGATGGCTTTCCCACTGTTACCAGTTTGCCCAGTAGTTTGTCGCATACGTTGGTGGACTTGAGACGCAGAGAGGAGTTGACCACGATGACGGGGTTCGAGTCCGGTGAAGAACGGTTCCAGAAAGCAGGTAAGACAAAAACAAAAGCCAAAATAATTAAATAAACAAGTAAATAACAGGGTGAGAATGCGGTAAAATCTTGAAAACGTGGTCAAAATCAGGCGAGGGCTTTCATTTTCTTGATTGCTTTTGAAAACACTATCGGTTGGGTGTAGGGAAGGTCGGTCAGTCAGTCAGTCGACAGCGGCCTCTGGCGGATTTATGTGAGAACAGTAGGCGTGAAAGGCGAGAGAAATTTGAGCTCTGAAAAAGTGTAGACAGCAGCCTCTGGTGGATTCACAAAAACAAAAACTGCAAAAAAAACACACCTGAAATTAAAAACTGCACTGTAAAAAGTTATTAGTTGACTTTACTTAAAAACAGAGAGTAAACTTGTCGCCTTTTCATTAAGTAAACAAATGATGTGCATAACTATAAAAGTTAAATCAATGGTGTTACTGACTTTTTAAAGTAGAATCAACTTGTTGCTTTTAAGACAACATGTCTACTCACTTTTTAAGTAAGTAATCGCTTTTTACAGTGGGATCTTCCTCGTAGGGTTGGGCGATGTCGACCAATTTGGCATCGTACGATGTCTAATGTGAAACATCGCGATAAACAATGGATCGTTGACATAGGCGGTGGTGAATTAACTATTTATGAATAATTAATTAAATAATAACGACTGGCAGAGTGATCTGTATCGTTATAATGGCCTCGACAAACTTGGTTGGTTAGAAAATGTTTCTTGATATAAGAATTTTTAGATATTTGGACTGGAAACAAGACAAAAAAATCTAAGTAAGAAAAGCATTTTTTGCAGTGTGATTGGTTTACAGAAAGAACCTTATAGAGCCGAGAGTTCAACTTTTAACCCAGGCTCATTCTGAAAACGTAGTCCCGTGGACGTTTCTGGAGACAGCGACATACGTCCCGGGAGGTACGTATTTTTGCAGCTTTTGTTTTTGCGAATCCGCGAGAGGCCGCATTGTGTGTGCTTTTTTCCTATATCAAATGTCTCTCGCGAGTGTCGTTTGCGCCCGCGCTGTTCTTGCGTAAACCCACCAGAGGCCGCTGTCGACCTACCGTCTGTCTGTCTGACTGAATGATTGACTGGGCGACTGGCAAATCGACTGACCCGCCCTCCTCCTTCCCTAAACCCAACCAATTTTACCGATTGACCCACCCACCCACATACTTCCCTAAACCCAACCGTTTACAAAAGCCGTCCAGAAAAAGAAGAGCCCTCGTCTGATTTTTACCACGTTTTGGATTTTACCACATTCTCACCCTGTTGTTTTGGATTCTGTTTTTGTCTTACCTGATTTCTGGAACCGCTCTTCCCCAGACTCGAACCCGGTCGTCATCGTCGTGGTCAGCTCCTCTCTGCGTCTCAAGTCCACCGACGTACACGACGAGCTAACGGGACAAACTGGTTGCGGCGGGAAAGGCCTCCACACGAAGGTAAGCGGTCAGCCGGTAAGCGCCAAAAGGAATGGCATCATACTGCCCCCTAGCGTTCGTTTGAAAAATGAAATGCAGCCATACGTACCTCCTGCTACATAATTCGTGGTCTCCAGAAACGTCCATGGGACTACGTTTTCAGAATGAGCCTGGGTTGTCAACTTTGTAGATAAACCTTTTTTGTTTTTTAATAAAAAGTCTTAAAATGTAAATAACTTCTAAAAAAACATAACATAATGTAAATAAGTTGTTATTTAATAAGAATTTGTGAATAACTACATTTTAACAAAAATGTCAGATAGAACCTTATAATTAGTAAATAAAAAGGTGACGATATATATCGTATTTGTGCTTTAGTTTTATGTGACTTTATACTTCCTATTGCTTCCTGGGATTATTCCTTACAATAATCAAGTAATAATACCAAAACACCAAGATCATGCACTCATACACTACGGCAAACTCCACACAGAAACACACACTGACCCAGACGAGACTCCGACCAGTGACCTGAGTGCTGTGAGGCCACAGTGCTAACCACTGAGCCACCGTGCCGCTATACCCAAACACTTATCATTTGAATCCTAATTTCACTGTGTCTTTAAAAGTGCACGTTTTCTCATTTTCCACAACCGAGCAGCTGTTTCATGCTAAAAACGATCCTCATGTGTGTGTTTGTGTGTGTTAGGTGGAGTCGTGTCTCAGGAGGGAAGATCTGCATGATCTGGGTGTGTGTTGGGTCACTTCTCAGTGTGACCGCTGGGTTGATGGGACGTCACTTCACATCCACTCAGCCCATATGGTGCCTCCTTCACGTTTCTCACTCGACAGTGTTTTGCTTCTCACATTTTGCTGCCTTACACACCAAACTCATTATCCTTCATTCCTGTTATTCAGGGCTTTTTCTCACCGTCTCTTCCTGTGTTTCTCTCCTCTGATTCGTGAACTCTTTATGAATCCTGCTGTTGTTGAATCTTTGCTTTCTAGAGCATGTGTTTTACAGTAACACTCTTTATACGAGAGTCGTGTTTTTGGCAACACAGTATTTTAAGTCGCTTTAACTACTATGAAATAAGAACAACATACTGTGTTCAGAATTATAAGTGTTCATGATTGTACTTACAGAAATAATTACATGCAAATAACTTAAAAGCATATATGGAATACATGTATGTACATAATAAGTACATTGTACCTAATTATTATTTAAATGTACATAGTAATTAATGTTACTTAAACTAAAGTGTAAGTAATGTTTTGCACTTTAAACTTGGGTCGCATTAACTATTACTGTATATACATTCATTCATTCATTAATTTTCTTTTCAGCTCAGTCCCTTTATTAATGCGGGGTCACCACAGTGGAATGAACCACCAACTTATCCAGCTTGTGTTTTACGCAGCTCTGGGAAACATTCACACACACACTCATACACTATGGACAATTTAACCTACCCAATTCACCTATACCACATGTTTTTGGACTGTGGGGGAAACCGGAGCACCCGGAGGAAATCCAAGCGAACGCAGGGAGAACATGCAAACTCCACACAGAAATGCCAACTGACCCAGCCGAGGCTCGAACCTGCGAGCCAGTGACCTTCTTGCTGTGAGGCGACAGCACTACCTACTGCGCCACTGCGTCGCCCTATTATATACAATGTATGTTTAATTTCATTAATTTTTTTAGTCGTTGTTTGGAAAACTTGGAAAAATTAAATCTGTTCTGTATTTCACGATTCATGCTTTTAATTTTTGTTTTTTAAATTATGAATTGCGATATCTCTACCGATAACTTTTGAATCCAGGCTCATTCAGAAAACGTACCCCTGTATACATGTCTGGAGAGTGCCAAATATGTCCCAGGAGCTACGTTTTATTTTTTGCAGGCCGCTGACCCACCCTCCTCCTTCCCTAAACCCAACCGATAGTGTTTTCAAAAGCAATCCAGAAAAAGCAAAGCCCTCGCGGCCGCCTGATTTTCACCACGTTTTCAGATTGTACCATATTCTCACCCTGTTATTTACTTATTTTATTTTTTGGCTTTTGTTTTTGTCTTACCTGCTTTCTGGAACCGTTCTTCACCAGACTCGAACCCTGTCGCCACGGTCAACTCTGCTCTACATCTCAGCCACTGAGCAAACTGGTAACAGTGAAAAGCCATCCATATGGAAGTAAGCGGTCAGCTGGTAAGCGAGAAAAGAAACGGCGCCATAGCGCCCTGCAGTGTTCGTTTTAAAGATGAAATGCAGCCATACGTACCTCTGGCTACGTAATTGGCACTCTTCAGAAATGTATGTAGGGGTACGTTTTTACAATGAGCCGGTGTTATAACTTTTAATGTTGAAAATTTAACTCTGCACTTTAACAAAGTTACTTTTATTGACATTTTAGTAGCTTGAAACAATACATTGCATACAAAAGTCTGTAAAATTAACAGAAACCATAGTTTACAACACCCGTCCAGACAATATATACTGTATATATTGCTCTAAACTATTAAGAAACTTTTCAACATCAAAAGTTGATGAAGATCAAAATGTCAGAAGATTAAAAAAAATTACACTAGATTTAGTGACTGATTCAGATCCTGCAAGTGTCTGATGATTTGAAGTGCTTCTTCATTCTCACTTGTAAGTCACCTTGGATTTAAGAGCTGCTAAAAGAATATAAGAATAAAATAATAAAGGATCAAAATAAATGAATGTTTTGTGTGTGTGTGTGTGTGTGTGTGTGTGTGTGTGTGTGTGTGTGTGTGTGTAACATTTACACAAAGTTGAAGTCGAAATTATTTGCCCTCCTGTGATTTTTCTCAAATATTTAGCAAAGTGAAGTTTCACAAACTAAGAAGGTTGCTGGTTCGAGCCCCAGCTGGGTCAGTTGGTGTTTCTGTGTGGAGTTTGCATGTTCTCCCTGCGTTCGTGTGGGTTTCCTCCGGGTGCTCCGGTTTCCCCCACAGTCCAAAAACATGCGCTATAGGGGAATTTGGTAGGCTAAACTGGCCGTATGAGTGTGAATGAGTGTGGATGTTTCCCAGTGATGGGTTGCAGCTGGAAGGGCATCCGCTGTGTAAAACATATGCTGGATAAGTTGGCAGTTCATTCCACTGTGGCGACCCCGAATTAATAAAGGGACTAAGCTGAAAAGAAAATGAATGAATGAAAGTTTCACAAACTAATATCTAGAGGAGCACATGATAGGATTGACTGCAGCTGATCCCTGTCACTAATCACTATCTAGCCAATCAGATCGTTCCAAATTTAATATAAATATCTAGCCTAAACTTCATTCCTCATCTTTCACCCCCCCACATCCATCCCTTCTCCCTCCTTCTCAATTCTAAGTTCAGGCGACACGGTGGCTCAGTGGCTAGCACTGTTGCTACACAGCAAGAGGAGTTTGCATGTTCTCCCCGTGTACGTGTGGATTTTCCTCGGGTACTCCGGTTTCCTCCCACAGTCTAAAAACATGTAACAAAAGTTAAAGTCACAAGCACCTATTACGTACAAACTGGCGCAGTTGGCGATCTATTCTTAAGAAGTTATCGAGAACTACCTGATCTCGTATCCCTCCTAATGCTTATTGACCAGGCGGGAGCCTATCTCCGAGCTCAGCGCTCTCTCACGGGACAGCATGCCAAACCTGCTAAAATAGTCAAGCATTATTCTAAATATCTAAATATGAACTCTTGAATGATGTTGAACAGATTCAGGAATTTCTCACAGTATTTTCTATAATATTTCTTCTTCTGGAGAAAGTCTTATTTGTTTTATTTCGGCTAGAATAAAAGCAGTTTTTAATTGTTTTAAAGCCATTTTAAGGTCAATATTATTAGCCCCTTCAGCAATATTAGTTTTGGATTGTCTCCAGAACAAACCACTGTTATACAATGACTTGCCTAATTACCCTAACTTTACCCTAATTACCCTAGTGAAGCCTTTAAATGTCACTTTAAGCTGAATACTAGTGTCTTGAAGAATATCTAGTCTAATATTATTTACTGTCATCATGACAAAGATAAAAGAAATCAGTGATTAGTTATTAAAACTATTATGATTAGAAATGTGCTGATAGAAAAATCTCTCCGTTAAACAGAAAATTGGGGAAAAAATATACAGGGGGGCTAATAATTCTGACTTCAACTGTATAAGTAATTAACTGAATAAGTTTTTAATGTACAGACGAATCATACTCGTCACAACTCAATAAACGCTTGTGTGTGTATATATGTGTGAAAATAGGTTATTGAGGTGTGGTCGGCTGCGTTTATATTAGACTGTGCCCTACAAAGGGCTCAGGTGACCTTATACTCCAACTACAGAGGTTTCACTGGGAGAAAAGGAAATGTAACAATGCAACAATGAGATTGTTCGTGGCTTCCTCAGACATGAAAGAGCCACGGTTATTCTCAGCCTTTAAAGACCCGTTGCTTTCCTTATTTTAAGCCGTGTTTATTTATCGAAAGACTATTTTGGAGTATTTTTGGAGTCCATGAAAGGTTGTGGGGATGATGCTGGTTTCGGTCCCACAGCGAGAGCGCGCTGCGTTTGTTAGACAGCTGCCATTTTTGTTTTTGTGCTTTGCGTTTGTGTGGATGTGTGTGTTAAACACGTCCTGTAATAGTGGCGAGTTCTGGACTGAAAGAAACAGAGCTTCCTCTGATTACACCCACGACACTTTCATCTCTGCAAACCGGATAGAGGATTACAGGTGCGGACGCAAACGCACGATAACACACACACACACACACACACACACACTGAAAGAAATGATTCACTGGATTTACTAAATTATTCGCCCTCCTGTGAGTTATTTCTTTTTCAATTATTTCCCAAATGAGTGTTTGTAGAGGTATTATTCAGTAGAGTGTTTGTAGAGTTAGTAGAGTGAAGGAGCACAGAAGTGTCAGAGAGAGGTAAAGATTGAAACTAAACGCTCCGACTAAAATGCTCCTTTCAACATCTGGATATTAGAAGGTCTCCTGTAAGGAGGAATGTAGTCCAACATTTCACTTTTGTCTTCTCGCCATGTCGTCTTGGCTTCAGACCTCCAGAACTGACAGGGTTTGGCCTCTTTCCCAGAGAACGAGAGACGGAGAGAAAGAAAGAAAGAGATCTGCCAGAACTTGACCTCTGCAGCCTCCCCGTCTCTTAAGCCTTCATTGCCTTTTTTTTTTTTTGCTGCTGCCACAGAAATGGTTACATAATTGTAAAGAACCAGAGCAATTTGTTTGTTTTAGCTTCTCAAAAGCTTCCCACTTCTCTCAGCTGCTTTCAATTGCATGATGTGTTTCCCCGCGGACAGGGTTTCTGTGAAGCCGGCGCTCCATACACAAACCAATGGAGATTTTAATAAAGAAATTCCACATAAGTCAGGCTTTATTCAGCATTATTCAAACTCTTCTGTGGAGCCAAGTCGGATAATCCCGGAGAAAAAAAAAGGATTAAAAGAGTCCTTAAAAATCCAGATGTTGTAAGTCAAACTAGCCAGCTCTTATCTCTAAAACATCTCTCGTTTTATATAAATAACAGAGGTTTAAATAGTGTACTAAACTTTCATTTAATAAAATGCAGAGTGAACATTTCAGAGGTAAGTATTCAGAGTATTTGTAGAGTATTCATTTTTTGAAGCGCTCACTACAAGGAAACAAGACTCAGACTAATTAGTCCTGATCAGCTTCACATGTGTGTGTAATCAGAAGGTGAACTGAAACAGGTGTGTGACTGCAGGGCATGATGGGATTTGTAGTTCAGTAGAATGTAGAGTACAGTAGAGTATTTGTTAAATTATCTTTCATTTCAAGTATCATTGAGGATTGTTGAAATTTTGAACTTGAAGATCGTCCAGGTTTCCACCTAACCATCATTTTGCTAGTGGCTTGAATGTAAATTTGAGATTAAAATGACACGGTGCTAATACTACACCACCAAACTCCAGCTCAGCTCACCCGCAGTGCAGAGTTTCACCAGCGTTTCTCTCAGTGATCGCTCATTTGCGCAGTAATTGATGTTATTGACTGATATTGATGAGTTTCACCAGTGCAGTGATATTGATATTGATGTTCTGGCTGATGTGAAAACACCACGGGCGCCTCTCGAAGACGTGAGCGAGAGCTGGCTGAGATCCAGACGGAGCACAATGGAGGAATGATCACTGACAGAAGAGCTGCAGTGGGGCTTACTGCTGTCAGCAGACCTTCAGCTCTGTCAGCACACTCACACTAACACACTCTACACACACACTGATACAGCAGCTGCAGATCAACACAACACACATTTTGGAAGAAAGATCAAAGTCCCATAATGCAATTCAAAAACATAAATAAATGCCCATTTACGGATATATTTTATTCATTTTCCTTCAGATTTGTCCGTTTATTTATCAGAAGTCGCCACAAGTTCCAGAAGTTCCAGCATATGTTTTACACAGCGGATTCCCTCCCAGCTGCAATCCAGAACTGGGGAACACCTCAACTCTTACGCTGTGTTCACACCACACACGGCACACGCAAATAAGTCGCACTATTAGCGCATAAATAGACGCGTTTACATTTTGAGTTTACTCGCTTCATTTCCAAGTCAAATTCACTTCACAATAGATGCGGATCCGTGTCATGGGCAGGGCTTCTGTCTGCCCGGTCACTCTTGTTTGGTCGCTTAATGGCTAACATGGTTTTTTTTCAGAGAGCAGCTGTGCTTTATGCGTTTTAGGAAGGCTGAAAAACAGCATAGATTCAATCGGTGTCGTGTCTGAGTCCACTAGATCCTTTCAGACGAGCACCAGCTCTGTGAGCTCATCAACTCCTCCAGAAACTGAACCTGGATGATGGAGGCTTTCAGCTGTGCTTCAGACTGAGCTGAGCCCAGTTTGATGAGATGTTGTCCATCGTCGATTTCATCTTAGGACACCAATAACAAGCACTACGTCGTACTCACACCCCTACTAGAGCAAGCTCATGATTGGTAAGGTTTCCAACTCAAGCAATTTGTGCACACGTCATTTGTTTCCGTAGGATGTCTATTCGCATCTTTGCATTGACTTAACATGTAAATCACTCACTTTATTTCTTTTGCTGGAGATTAGAACTGAATTTAGAAATAGTTTAGACACAAATCTTTGCGCTTAACAAAGGAGATTAAACGTGTGGGCTAATGGATGTGTTCAGTGGAGTGAGTTTCCACCGTTTTTTACTCCACCAAAGTAAAGGAGTAAAGAGTAAAGTAAAGAGAAAGTAAAGAGGCTGAATGGAGGAGGCTCGTTCTTTATCCTCGTGCTGCAGATGCTCTGTTTAACTGTTTTCTCGCTAGTGAAGCGTTCAGTTTTTACACTTACAAAGTCGCCATGTAAATAGCAAATGCACCATGGAGCGACGCAACTGACTCTTAAAGGGAATGAGAGACGAGACTCTGATTGGTTTAATGCAGGTTATGCTCAAAACACACCCAGAACTCATTAGGAGAATAAGCACAGCCCTGTTAGACCATGCGCCGAGGCGCACAGCGGATTTATCCATACTTAAAATAGCAAAAGTGGATTCAGACACGCCCTTAATGCTTTTGCATCATGAGCTTTAGACTTTGCACCTAGATCATTAAAATATAGCCCATTATTTCTGAAAACAAGACATGCTTTACTTGTCTAGAAAATGCTTCTTGATTTAAGGTTTTTTACATATTCTGACTAGAAACAAGACAAGTGAATCTATTTCTATTTAATAAAAACGTATTTAACCTTTAATGTCAATGTCAATTTTATTTATATAGCACTATTAAACACAACCAAAGGTTGACCAATGTGCTGAACAATACAAATCACAAAGAGAAAGGTATAAAATTTATAGCTAAAACAAACAATTCTCACTGATAAAATGCCAAATCAAAAAGGTAAGTTTTCAACCTACATTCAAAAACAGACAGAGATGATATAGACCTAATACAGAGGGGCAGAGCATTCCACAAGGTAGGACCAGCTACTGTGAAAGCACGGCCACCCCTACATTTCAGTCTCGACTTTGGGATGCATAACAGTCTCTGGTCAGATGACCGAAGGGACCGACCAGGCTGATGTTCAGTCAACAGGTCTGACAGGTAGGAAGGAGCCAGGCCATTTAGTGATTTAAAAACCAAGAGTAGAACTTTAAAAGTGACTCGATAGTGCACAGACAACCAGTGCAAAGAGCGTAAGACTGGTGTGATGTGATCATATTTTTTGGTACTGGTTAAAAGCCTTGCAGCAGCATTTTGAACTAACTGTAGGCGGTATAGAGTTGTCTGGCTGATCACAAAATATAGTGAATTACTGTAGTCCAATCTAGAAGAAACGAAAGCATGAATTATTTTTTCAACATTTTTTCTAGACAAAATAGGTTTGAGTGTTTTTAAGAGTTGCAGAATGCTAGCACAGAGATCAAAGCCAATAGACACTAAATGCTAATGATCAATAAAGCGTAATTGGCATGCTGTCCCGGGAGAGAGCCCTGAGCTTGTATATCCTCAAGCCCGGTGCTCCCTCCCGTTAGAAGGGCGAGAGGGAAGTTCGAGCTCAGGAAGGTCTCGAGAACTCCCCCGCTTATCGCCGTGTGAAAAGTGTAAACTAAAGTTGTCTTAGGTAATAATTTGGTTTAGTCGATTGACTATGGTGTATGTTTTTGGACGGTGGGAGGAAACCGGGGAACCCGGGGGAAACCCACGCGAACACGGGCAGAACATGAAAACTCCGCACAGAAACGCCAACCGGCTCAATGGGAGGTTGAACTGGTGCCGTTCTTGCTGTGAGGCAACAGTGCTATTCACTGGCCCGCCGTGTCGCCCTATAGGAAATGGTGGAAGTAGGGGTGGAAGGAGGGGGGACTTCGAGACGAAGATAACTGAAGTGAAATCTCTGGTTATTCATAGTGTGTCCGTCATCATCTAATAGGGCAGATTACGGAGCTGATAAGGTGCCAGCCGTGTTGATCATAAGCATGTGATCCTCTCGAAATTAGTTTATAAATAAACTACACTTTGAATGTAAAATCTTTAAATTATCCATTGCGTTTCCTCTTGCCTTCATCATTACCATCATCATGATTATTTTCATCTTATTCTTCATGAGAGTTTGGAGATGCTGATGGCTGTCGGGCTCTCGCTGGATTATCGGAGGATATAAATCTGTTACCAAAACACAGCGTAGATTAAGATGTCAAAATATGATTGAAGACAATACTGCGAAAATGCGCAGCGCCGCCAAGAACGTGCAGCGTATGATCAAGACAAAAGAGTGTGACAGAAAGAGTCGAGCAGCCAACAGCCAACAAAAACAGCTTACTTGTTGACAGTGACCTGTATCTGTTTCTGCAGCTCCATAAATTAGATGTCAAACTCAGGCTAAACGCTACACTCGTTGCTCTTTTTTTACGATGAGGGCGACCCGAGGAGTTCTGGGGAAGAATGACAGGCATGCGCTTCGCCCCCCAGGCTTTATTTGTTGTCTTTTATTCCCGGGGTACGCATTAAAGACAGGAAAATGAATATGATATCCTTTTACATCTCGGGCGTTTCGGTGGCTGGAGCCCCGGCCGTGTGCATATTTCATCTGCTCCTCGGAGGGTTCTGCAGGCCGAGGCTCAGCTGGATCCCGCTTTGGTTTGGAGGTGTTCAAAGTGTTGTGGAGACACTAATCATCAGGGCGAGACGCGGAGGCATCCATACTGCGCTTTCATCCTCTTCAGCTGCTGCATTTCTGATGGTCTTTGTTAACATGCTGCACATACAGTACGTCACTGCGTCATGTCGTCTGCAGATTCAAGTCAAGGGCATAGATTTGCTTTTGGATATAAGTGAGGATCTAATTTACATCATGAATGTCTGACAAAAAGGCAGCCCCTTTGTATATTATTTCCCCACAATTTCTGTTTAACGGAGTGGAGAGTTCTTCAGCACATTTCTAATCATGATAGTTTAATAACTCATCTCTAATAACTGATGTCTTTTCTTTTTGCCATGATGACAGCACATAATATTAGACTAGATATTCTTCAAGACACTATATTCAGCTTAAAGTGACATTTAAAGGCTTCACTAGGGTAATTAGGGTAAAGTTAGGGTAATTAGGCAAGTCATTGTATAACAGTGGTTTGTTCTGGAGACAATCCAAAACATTTTGAAACTGCATTTCATTGCTTTGCACTTTGACAATCAAGTTGAATCTAATCTAATTGTACTGCGATGTTTCAAAGAGACGGAAAGTAAATAAAGGGCAGGCGGATACGAGCAAGTAAAAGCGTCTGTATGCATGCGCAGCACATCAACCAAATGTCACGTCTGCTGTAGTGCCATCTTGTGGTCTTCTGGACACTAGTGATGTTTTGGTTTTTGTTCCTGTTTTGTAGTTGTTCATGGGATCACTAATTGTTTCCAGCTGTCTGTCATTGTCTAATTAGTGTTGTCTTTATAAGTGTTGTTATGTTGTGTTTAGTTTGCCTTTGGATTTTTTGAAGATGTTATTTTTTTGTTTTTGTGAGTCCTTGTCTCCTAGGACCAGTGAGATTTTGCCCTTGTCCACAAGTGCCGGCGAGTCTTTGCTCTCAAGCGCCGGCGAGTCTTCGCCCTCAAGTGCCAGCGAGTCTTCGCTCTCAATCGCCGGTGAGTCTTCGCCCTCAAGTGCCGGAAAGTCTTTGCTCTCAAGCGCTTGCGAGTCTTTGCCCCAAAGTGCCGGCGAGTCTTCGCTCTCAAGTGGCGGCGAGTCTTTGCTCTCAAGTGCCGGCGAGTCTTCGCTCTCAAGTGCCGGCGAGTCTTCGCTCCAAAGTACCGGTGAGTCTTCGCCCTCAAGTGCCGGAAAGTCTTTGCTCTCAAGCGCTGGCGAGTCTTTGCCCCAAAGTGCCGGCGAGTCTTCGCTCTCAAGTGGCGGCGAGTCTTCGCTCTCAAGTGCGGCGAGTCTTCGCTCTCAAGTGCCGGCGAGTCTTCGCTCCAAAGTACCGGTGAGTCTTCGCTCTCAAGCGCTGGCGAGTCTTCGCCCTCAAGTGCCAGCGAGTCTTCGCTCTCAAGTGCCAGCGAGTCTTTGCCCCAAAGTGCCGGCAAGTCTTCGCTCTCAAGTGCCGGCGAGTCTTCGCCCCAAAGGGCCGGCGAGTCTTCACTCTCAAGGGCCAGAGAAGCTTCGCACTCAAGTGCCGGCGAGTCTTCACCCTCAAGTGCCAGCGAGTCTTCGCTCTCAAGCCCTGGCGAGTCTTTGCCCCAAAGTGCCGGCGAGTCTTTGCCCTCAAGTGCCGGCAAGTCTTCGCTCTCAAGTGCCGGTGAGTCTTCGCTCTCAAGTGCCAGCGAGTCTTCGCTCTCAAGCCCTGGCGAGTCTTTGCCCCAAAGTGCCGGCGAGTCTTCGCTCTCAAGCGCTGGCGAGTCTTTGCCCCAAAGTGCCAGCGAGTCTTCGCTCTCAAGTGCCAGCGAGTCTTCGCCCCAAAGTGCCAGCAAGTCTTCGCTCTCAAGTGCCGGCGAGTCTTCACCCCAAAGTGCCGGCAAGTCTTCGCCCCAAAGGGCCAGCGAGTCTTCGCCCCAAAGGGCCAGCGGATCTTCGCTCTCAAGGGCCAGAGAAGCTTCGCACTCATGCGCCGGGAAACACTCATCCTCTAAGGTTAGTGGGTCCTTGCCATTCAAACCAGTTAATGCTCTATGGGGGAGGATGGGGATTACACCTGGACCATCAGGATGGTCTTATGTGACGGCACCTTGGTGGAACAATGACTGGCTAAAAAGGACCTTTTTCTCTACGATACCACCATGGTGGTTTTCTATTTGGGGATTGATTAATCATCTGTGTTTTGGACTTTATTCTTGTCCTTATAGATTCACTTCTGCTCCTTGTTTTGTCATGTAAGGATTTTGTTGTTGTATTGTTGGTTTGTCCCACCATCCCTCCCCCTGGTCCACCTCCGTTCCGCCTCCCTACTAGATAGGCACATTTTGTCTCTGTTAGACTTTTTGTATCTGGCCTGTCCCCTTATTTTTTATTAAACCTTAAATTGCTTAAATTGCCATCGTGACACCAAAGCACTTTCAATCACTTTTCAAACCATAGTGTGTACATGGAGCATTTTTAGACCAAAACACTGTCTTCAAATGTGTCCGCATGTAGCCTAAATTGACCCCTCTGGGATCTAAGGGGATTTTTGCATATGCTCTGACTGATTTGTGCCTATGTCTTCTGCTTATTACATTCCCTTGGCTCTCATGTAATTTTATTCAAGTCAGCACAAACTGAGCTACAATGATATGCAACACAAATGGGAGTATATACTTGCATACAAAATAATAATAAAGATTATGCATGGTTAGCATGTTTTAGGGAAATAAAAGTCACAGAAACAAAAGTCCAAAAACACATAGTAATAAATATTTCTGAATGAAACCTTTGTAGGGCATCATGGTGGCGTAGTGGGTAGCACGATTGCCTCACAGCAAGAAGGTCACTGGTTTAAGCCTCGGCTGAGTCAGTGTGTGTTTCTGTGTGGAGTTTGCATGTTCTCCCCGTGTTGGTGTGGGTTTCCTCCGGGTGCTCCAGTTTCCCCCACAGTCCAAACACATGCACTATAGGGGAATTGGGTAAGCTAAATTGACTGTACTGTATGTGTGTGAATGAGTGTGTATGGGTGATTCCCAGTGATGGGTTGCAGCTGGAAGGGCATCCGCTGTGTAAAACATATGCTGGATAAGTTAGCGGTTCATTCCGCTGTGGCGACCCCAGATTAATAAAGGGACTAAGCCGAAAAGAAAATGAATGAATGAATGAATAAAACCTTTGTTGGCTAAAATATTTACTACAAAATCATGTGAAAATCTTTAGTTTTACTCTTCATGAAGCAAGAATACAATCTTTTTAATTCTGTAAACCATTTTTTGCTAGAGGAGGTGTAACGCTGGGGTCATTTCAGAAAAAAAAAACACACTAAATTTCTAAACATTTCTGCTGCTAAAATGCTACTTGGGTCATTTTTGACCAGTAAGTCAACAGCTGGGTTAAAGCAGGGGTGTCAAACTTATTTACATTTAATTTTATTTTTAATATTTATTTATTTAGCACATGGTTTTATGACTTGTGAGGACAAAAGAAATGACAATGTTACATTTCATTACAGCCTATTACAAGGTTTCTGTAGCGTAATATCACATCACTACACCAACATATATACAAAAGTTCACCAAAGTACAACTTTTCAAGGTTAAAAGTTGCTGGAAGAAAGATCAAGCTCCCATAATGCAATTCAAAAGCAGAAATAAATAGGAAAAATTAAAAACATGAATATGAAATACAGAAAACTGCTAGTTTACCAATAGTTTTTATGTGCTATTATTATATGTGCTAATAAACAGTTAATATCCTGACAATAGGCGGGTAATAAAGCAACAGTTAATAGTGAGAACTGATAGTTAAACTAAAGTGTTGCCATGTTTTTGGGATTCAAACAGAACATGCGAGACTCTGACCTTCAGTCTATAAATCTGTCTGCAGTCCCGCATCACATTGTGTAAGAGTTAATGCTGCCTTCATGAGTGTGTGTGCGCACAGATGAACACACTCTTCACACTTCAGACGTCTCCTAACACCCCATTACCGCCCATATTTCTGTCTCCCTCTCACTGTATGGAGGAAACTCAGCAATCCGTCAGCGGACGCGCATCTCCTGCAGCCACACATCACAGATAGCGGGAATTTATGCGTCTGCTGGGTCAAAGGTCAAGAGGTGTTCCTGCAGTGGTCCACGCTGAGGCCTGTTTACCGCAGACCTGCGCTGAATAATTCACGCCGCAGATAAAGCCAGATTTATGATGGAATATGAAATAACTTCCCGGAGCGATAAGAAGGAATTTCTGTACACTCCAAAAAAATTAAAAATTTAAATAAAAAAGGCTGGGTTGTTGTACAATGTTGGGTCAAATATGAACAAACCCTACTGTTGGGTTAAAAAGTGTCGTTTATATGTTTTTGAAAAAATATTGTTGGGTTTGTCCATATTTGACTCCTTCATTCATTTTCTTTCCGGCTTAGTCCCTTTATTAATCTGGGGTCGCCACAGTGGAATGAACCGCCAACTTATCCAGCACGTTTTACACAGCGGATGCCCTTCCTGCTGCAACCCATCACTGGGAAACAGCCATACACACTCATTCACACACATACACTACAGTCAATTTAGCCTACCCAATTCCTCTATAGCACACGTGTTTGGACTGTGGGGGAAACCGGAGCACCCGGAGGAAACCCACGCCAACACGGGGAGAACATGCAAACTCCACACAGAAACACCAACTGATTCAGCCGAGGCTCAAACCAGTGACCTTCTTGCTGTGAGGCGAACGTGCTACCCACTGCGCCACCGTGCAGCTGTATTTGACTCATATTTTAGAAAATAAAATAATAGTTAGTAGCCTAGTGTTGATTTAAAATAATAATAATAATTTATACACGTATACAATAATTACTGATTAGACTTCAGATGTTTAACACATCACATAAACTAACTTTTATTACACCGAATAAATGACAAATTATAGTTGTAGCACAATGTTGGGTCAAATATGGACAAACCCAACCAGTGGGTTAAAAAGTGTCTTTTATATGTAATTTAAAAATGTACCCATTATTGTATTTGTCCATATTTGACCCATATTTGAGCATTTAGTTATTAGCCTAGTGTACATTTAAAAAAAAACAATAATTTACACAATAATTACTGATTTATTTTTGTTGCCATTATTAGACTATTCAAAAAAAATGGGTTGTTATAACTCAATGCTGGGTCAAATATTTCGGCTAGAATAAAAGCCGTTTTTAATGTTTTAAACACCATTTTAAGGTCAATATTATTAGCCCCTTTGAGCTATATATTTCTCGATAGTCTACAGAACAAACCATCATTATACAATAACTTGCCTAATTCCCCTAACCTGCCTAGTTACCCTAATTACCCTAGTGAAGCCTTTAAATGTCACTTTAAGCTGTATAGAAGTGTCTTGAAGAATATCTAGTCTAATATTATTTACTGTCATCATGACAAAGAGAAAATAAATCAGTTATTAGAGATGAGTTATTAAAACTATTATGTGCAGAAATATGTTGAACAAATCTGCTCTCTGATAAACAGACATTAGGGAAAAAAATAAACAAGGGGGCGAATAATTCTGACTTCAACTGTATAACATAAACTGGCGTTCTACTACACTGAATAAGTAGCATAAAATAATTTTTTTAATGAATTATTACACTGTTCTAAAAAAAATGTTTGGTTGTAACTTAATGTTGGGTCAAATACAGACAAAAAGAAAGTGTTGTTACAGATTTTTGAATTTGACCCATTGTTGTGTTTGTCCATATTTGAGCCTTTTTAGTATGTAAAAAGACTGTTGTAGGTCTATAAAAATGCTGGGTTACTGTAGCACAATGTTGGGTCAAATACGGACAAACCCAACTGTTGGGTTAACAAAAAAGGGATTTTTTTTTTGTATTGACATAAACTGCCTATGGCATATTACAGTATACAGACAAACCCAATCATTGGGTTAAAAAAACTATAATTTAAATGTCATTGAAATAATTAACCCATCAACGGGTTTGTCCATATTTGACCCAATTTTGGGTTGACAACCCAACATTTTTTTTCCAGTGTAAAAAATGAATAAATGCAGTATATACAGTTAAATCAGAATTATTAGCCCCTCGTTTATTTTTTTCCCCAATTTCTGTTTAGCAGAGAGCAGATTTCTTCAGCACATTTCTAATCATAACAGTTTTAATAACTCATCTCTAATAACTGATTTATTTTCTCTTTGTCATGATGACAGTAAATAATATTAGACTAGATATTCTTCAAGACACTTCTATACAGCTTAAAGTGACATTTAAAGGCTTCACTAGGTTAACTAGGGTAACTAGGCAGGTTAGGGGAATTAGGCAAGTTATTGTATAATGATGGTTTGTTCTGGAGACTATCGAAAACAAAAAATAGCTTAAAGGGGCTAATAATATTGACCTTAAAATGGGTTTTAAAAAATTTAAAACTGCTCTTATTCTAGCCAAAATAAAACAATTAAGACTTTCTCCAGAAGAAAAAATATTATCAGACATACAGTGAAAATTTCCTTCCTCTGTTAAACATCATTTGGGAAATATTTAAAAAAGAAAAATAAATTCAAAGGGGGCGAATAATTCTGTCTTCAACTATATATATATATATATATATATATATATATATATATATATATATATATATATATATATATATATATATATATATATATATATATATATATAAAACATAAAGTGGCTTTTTATTGCACTGAATAAGTAGCATAATTTTAAAATGTTCTCAGAATTATTACACTGTCTTAAAAAAATGCTGGGTTGTTATAACTCAATGTTGGGTGAAATACAGACAAACCCAGCGGTTGGGTTAAAACGTGTAATTTAAAAATATCATTGAAGAAAAACTAAAAAACTTTAGTTGAACATTCTCACTATAAACTAGTGTCTTATTACCTGCCTGATATTAAGATATCAGCTGTTTATTAGTACTTGAAGTAAATTCTCCGCATGATCTTATTCTATATAAATAATCCTTACCGATACCTAAACCCAACTAATATAAGAGATTATTAAGCTGTCATAGTTAATGGTTTATTAATAGAATTGCACCTTAAAATAACGTGTGACAAAAAACATGTCAGCCATATTTGACTTTAAATCCAAGCTGCCATTAACTTGTATTGAAGTCATCTTGGCAACTCTGGAGTTAGTTTGAGTAACGCAAGAAAAAAAAACCCAAGACAGAGATTTTCCGAGTTCTCATGAATGCAGATGACCCTGGCGATATCAAATATTAAAGCTTTAATTCCTCTACAGCCTGCCGACTGATGCTCAGCTCAGATAAAGCTGCGAGCGGAGATTAGGTTTCATTTTCTCTGTTGGCTAAATGCTTGGCTGAGAGCTTCTGTCTCGAAATCTGGCCCGACAAGAAGATCTGAGGAACACACGGTTAACATTTGTGCACAACAATGAACACGACACAATATCCCAAATTTAAAAAACAAAACAACTTCCATGGCAGAATCCTATCAGTGTACTACATCAGTTTATATATAGACTATACAGTTTGAATACATGACAGAAATCTGACTACTGTCTTTCATTATTAATAGATGGTCAATGTTAAGTGTTTAATAGCTATCACAAGGGCTTAACGAGAAGAGAATTATGTTTATCAGACAAAACACATCCCTTCAGTGCACTCAGTAGTGCTCCAATTCACTCACTCACTTTCATTCACTCTTTTATAAGTGGAGTATATTAGTGGACTAATGTGGGGGATTTCAGATACAGCCTAAGCCTAAAAACGGTCATAGAAATGTTGTATATCAATATTTTTATTAGCATATCAGTTCTAATCATACCCACATGAACAAAACACTACAGTAATTTATGGTAAATGCTTTAGTGTGTTTGAACCATAGTAAAGTGTATTAAACTGTATAGTATTTACACTCTTTTTAATGTTCTAGCATACTGTAGTATTAACTATAGTGAACTGATAAACTGTAATAAACACTGTAGTATACTTTAGTTTTTACTACAGTGAACTAAGGTGTACTGTAATATAATATACCCTATAGTTATTCTATAGGTTATTTGTTTATATTACTATTGTTAGTTTGTTGCCATAGCAACTACAGACCTACCACAAGAGATCAATTAATATAATTTATGTTACCATAGCAACTACCTAATTATCTCAACAGATCAATTAATATAGTTCCTGTGTTACCATAGCAACTATAGAATGACCTAACAGATTAACTAATAGAGTTTCTGTTACCATAGCAACCATAGAATGACCTAACAGGTTAACTAATATAGTTCTTGTGCTACCATAGCAACTATAAAATCACCACACCAGATCAATTAATATAGCCCTTGTGTTACCATATCAACAATAAAATTACCTCAACAGATCAATAAATAGTTCTTCTGTTACCATAGCAGCAACAGAATTACCTCAACAGATCAATTTATATAGCCCTTGTGTAACCATAGCAACTATATAATTATCACAACAGATCAACTAAAATAGTTTTTGCTACCATAGCAACTATAAAATCACCACAACACATCCATTATTAGTTATTGTGTTACCATAGCAACTATAGAATTACCACAACAGATCTATTAATAGTTTTTGTGTTACCATAGCAACTATAGTTACCACAAAACATCAATTAGTAGTTATTGTGTTACCAACTGTAGAATGACCTAACAGATCAATCAATAGAGTTCTTGCATTACCATAGCAACTGTAGAATTACCTCAACAGATCAATCAATAGTTCTTCTGTTACCATAGCAACAGTGGAATTACTTCAACAGATCAGTTAATTTAGCTCTTGTGTTACCATAGCAACTGTAGAATTATCACAACAGATCAAGTAAAATAGTTTTTGTTACCATAGCAACTATAAAATCACCACAACACATCCATTTATAGTTATTTTGTTACCATAGCAACTATAGAATTACCACAACAGATCTATTAATAGTTCTTGTGTTACCATAACAACTACAGAATTACCACAACAGATCTATTAATAGTTCTTGTGCTACCATAGCAACTATAGAATGACCTAACAGATCAATTAATACAGTTCTTGCATTATTATAGCAAATGTAGAATTACCTCAACAGATCAATTAAAATAATTCTTGTGTTACCATAGCAACTGTAGAATTATCACAACAGATAAACTGAAATAGTTCTTGTTACCATAGCAACTATAGAATTATCACAACAGATTAACTAAAATAATTCTTGTTACCATAGCAACTGTAGAATTATTACAACAGATCAACTAAAATAGTTCTTGTTACCATAGCAACTGTAGAATTATCACAACAGATCAACTAAATTAGTTCTTGTTACCATAGCAACTGTAGAATTATCACAACAAATGAACTGAAATAGTTCTTGTTACCATAGCAACTGTAGAAATATCACAACAGATCAACTAAAATAGTTCTTGTTACCATAGCAACTGTAGAATTATCACAAAAAAATCAACTAAAATAGTTCTTGTTACCATAGCAACTATAGAATTATCACAACAAATTAACTGAAATAGTTCTTGTTACCATAGCAACTGTAGAATTATCACAACAGATCAACTAAATTAGTTCTTGTTACCATAGCAACTGTAGAATTATCACAACAAATGAACTGAAATAGTTCTTGTTACCATAGCAACTGTAGAATTATCACAACAGATCAACTAAAATAGTTCTTGTTACCATAGCAACTGTAGAATTATCACAACAAATGAACTGAAATAGTTCTTGTTACCATAGCAACTGTAGAATTATCACAACAGATCAACTAAAATAGTTCTTGTCACCATAGTAACTTTAAAATCAATACAACAGATTCAAGTGCTTTACTACAGTGTTTCAAAACCATTATATTTACTCTACACTGTAAACCCCAATAAGTTAAGGTAACTCAAAGCATTTGAGGAAACCGATTGCAACTAACCATTTAAGTTCAAAAACGAATCCTAATGAGTACTGTGAACTTAATCCATTTGAGTAAATGAAGCAATTTGAGCACAGCAAAACCTAATAAATGAAGAGAAGTCAAACCAACTGAGTACTGTAAAACACAATAAGTTAAGGCAACTCAAACAACTTGAGGAAAACGGTTGCTACAAACCATTTGAGTTAAAACAAAAACCAATCTATATGAGTACTGTGAACTTACTCCATTTAAGTTGAAGTAATGAGGTATTTAATTAAGTCATTACCGTCAACACTGACTTCATAACTCTTTTCAAATAAGTAGAATTAACTTTCTGTAAATTTTGAGTTAACTACACTCTTTTCATTTGATAAAGTTGACTGTGGGGTTTTACAGTGTAGTATTTTATCATGGGTAATTAACAAACATTCATTAATTAGGAGTTTTCAGAAATGTCATAAACCAGCCAATGTCATCAAAGCACAAGAACAAAGGTCACATACACACATAAAAGGTGTAGTGTGACTTCTGCTTGATTGACAGCTCCAGGTGGCGGGAATCTCCTACAGCTGGTCAATGACTACTTCCTGTTGACAGATGAAGCTCCTCTCCTACTGAAGGCTTCGTCCAGATCAATGGCCTGCTTTACGTCACAGCCACGCTTTGCGAATTGCCCTTGCTGTTAAAAAGCGGAGGAGGGCCATTCTAGTGGCCATTTGAC
Organism: Danio kyathit; assembly: GCA_903798195.1. NCBI lineage: Eukaryota > Metazoa > Chordata > Actinopteri > Cypriniformes > Danionidae > Danio > Danio kyathit. The sequence goes on from LR812520.1 coordinate 681,592, forward strand.
TAGATAACAGCTACCGTGACCTCAGAACGGTTCCTCTATTGTTCAGGACAGCGCAAGCTCTTCCTAATATTTGCTTATGTGCGACACACTGTCCTGTCTCACGTCAGAATATTGTCAAGAAAAGATCACGGTGTGTGTTATCGGTCCCGAGGCAGAGCAGATCCTGCAGCAGCTCACTCATCCCTCATCATAAACACACACACACACACACACACACACACGCTCCTCTACCTGTGAAATATTAGCGGCTGACATCGAGCTCTAATGGATCACCTCACACTCCAACACACACCACTTTATTTATGGCTTTTGTCTGTCAGTCACTCTCTCTCTCCACACCTCCGGGGGAGACAGTTGGACGACCCCTGGGCTGTCAGCAGTCTGAGATACACACACACGCACACGCGCACACACATACACACACACACACACACGGTTGAACTGTGGGGAAATTTGAAACCGTTTATTAGAAACACTTTGCACCCTTCAAGAACACTGGAGCCACCATAAATAATGACACCAGCCGAGCAACAGACATGTGTGCGTGTGTGTGTGTGTGTGTGTGTGTGTGTGTGTGTGTGTGTGTGTGTGACTGATATGACCAGCATGATTTGAGAAATGTAAGAGATTTTGATGTCAAAAGAGATTCTTGGTTCATTCCTTAAGATAGAAGAGCTCACACTAACATACCGTACAGAACACTCAAATGCTGACATTATTATAGGATATATTTGAAGACCAGAGTTTGAAGAGTTTTAATATAGTTTTAATAACTCATTTCTACAATTAATTTGCCATAATTACAGTAGATAATATTTTACTAGTGTAACATAGATTCTAGTATTCAGCTGACATAAAATTAAATAGATTCCTAAGTAAAGTAATTCTTATATATATATATATATATATATACTGTATAGATCTTTTCCACCTCGAAATGACTCTTTTGGTCACATGGAATACCTTTAGGGCGGAGCTATCAGTCAAATAGGGTAGGACAATCAGTCCTTTAGGTGGAGCTATCAGTCGTTTATGGCAAAGCTATCAGTCCTTTAGGGTGGGGATATCAATCATCTAGTGCAAGGCTATCAGTCGAATAGGGCGGGGCTATTAATCATTTAGGGCGGGACTATCAGTCATTTAAGGTGGAGCTTTCAATTATTTAGGGCGGGGCTATCAGTCATTTAAGGTGGAGCTATGGAATTATTTAGGGCAGAGCTAAAAGTCATTTAGGGCGGTGCTATCAATCATCTAGATCAGGGCTATCAGATGATTAGGGCGGGACTATCAATCATTCTGGGTGGGGCAATCAGTCCTGTATGGCAAGGACAGCTATGGATATCAGTCATTTAAGGCGGGGCTATCAATCATTTAAGACGGGACTATCAATTCTTTAGGGCGGGGTTATCAGTCCTTTAGGGCGGCGCTATTAGTCTTTTAGGACAGGACTATCAATCATTTACGGTGGAACTGTATGTCTTTTAGGGCGGGGCTAACAGTCCTTTAGGGTGGAGATATCAATTATCTAGTGCAAGGCTATCAGTCAATTAGGGCGGGGCTATTAATCATTTAGGGCGGGACTATCAGTCATTTAAGGTGGAGCTATCAATTATTTAGGGCGGGGCTATCAGTCATTTAAGGAGGGCAAAAGTCATTTAGGGCGGTGCTATCAATCATCTAGATCGGGGCTCTCAGATGATTAGGGGGGCACTATCAATCATTCAGGGTGGGGCTATCAGTGCTGTACAGCAAGGACAGCTACGGATATCAGTCATTTAAGGCAGGGCTATCAATCATTTAGGACGGGACTATCAATTCTTTAGGGCGGGGCTTGTCTATATTTAAAACTTAAATGAGCCTGGGTTAAAATCATAGTCATAGCTTGATAGTTGAGCTAAGGGAGAGGCAGACGCTAAAAAAAAAAAAAATTATAAAATAAAATAATAATAACAAAAAAAAAAAAAAATTCCTTTAGGATGGCGCTATTCGTCTTTTAGGGCAGGACTATCAATCATTTAGGGTGAGACTGTATGTCTTTTAGGGGGAGCTAACAGTCCTTTAAGGTGGGGCTATCAATCATCTAGCGCAGGGCTATCAGTCATTTAGAGTGGGGATATCAATTCTTCAGGGTGGAGCTATCAATCATTTAGGGCAGAACTATCAGTCATTTAAGGTGGAGCTATCAACTATTCAGGGCGGGGCTACCAGTCATTTAGGGCAGAGCTAAAAGTCCTTTAGGGCGGGGCTATCAATCATCTAGTGCAGGGCTATCAGACCATTAGGGCAAGGATATCAGTCATTTAAGGTGGAGCCATCAATCATTTAGGGCGGGACTATCAGTTCTTCAGTGCGGGGTTATCATTCCTTTAGGGTGGGGCTATCAATCATCTAGGTCAAGGCAATCAGTCGATTAGGCGGGACTATTAGTCCTTTAGGGTAGAACTATCAATCATTTAGAGTGGAGCTATAAGTCCTTTAGGGCAGGCTGTCAATCATCTAGGTGAGGGCTATCAGATGATTAGGGCGGGGCAATCAATCATTCAGGGCGGGGCTATCAGTGCTTTAGGGCAAGGATATCAGTCATTTAAGGTGGGGTTATCAATCATTTAGGGTGGGACTATCTGTTTTTTAGGGCGGGGCTATCAGTCCTTTAGGGTGGGGCTATCAGTCCTTTAGGGTGGGACTATCAGTCCTTTATGGCGGGCTATTGATCATTTAGGGTGGGGCTATCAGTCCTTTAGGGCGGGCTATTGATCATTTAGGGTGGGGCTAGCAGTCCTTTAGGGCGGGCTATTGATCATTTAGGTTGGGGCTAGCAGTCCTTTAGGGTTGGATCTATCAATCATTTAGTGCAGGGCTATAAGTCAATTAGGGCAGGACTATCAATTATCAGGGCAGGGCTATCGGTCCTTTAGGGCAGGGATATCAGCCATTTAGGGTGGAGCTAAAAGTCTATCAGGGCGGGGCTCTCTGTAGGTGTCTCATTTCTGCCCTGACTTCATCCATTTGTCAATCTTCCTTCGCTTTGTTAGCAACACCCATCTTCCAACGATCCAATTGGTTCCCAAAGAACAAAATCAAGCTCCTCCCTGCAATTTTTTTACTCATTTTAGAGTTGTTTGACTGTACGTCACAATATTGGAAAAAAGGACAACCTTAACTTCCATTTCATGGCGACTTTAAAGTGCAATTAAAGGCTTAACTATGTTAATGAGACAAGTCATTGGACAACAGAGGTTTGTTCTGTAGCCAATCAGAGAAAAAGTTAATCCCTAAGAAGGCTTAGGTTTAACAAACTACCTGTAGGAGACACTATTTTCCTCTCCATATGCACCCGACACCTTCTTATAAGCACCCTATGCTTCTGGGAAAAAGAAAGAAAGAAACAAACAAACAAGCAAAAACCAAACAAATAAATAAAAAAGCCTTAGACTTGTCATACACTAACATACTGTAATTACATACTGCAACCCTCCGATGACTCAAAGTGCTTATTTTTATGCTTACTGAATAAAAGCGTCCGCTAAACGAGTAAATGTAATGTACATGTAAATGTAAATCTATGGTCAGTGTTACACAATCATGCTGAATTTGTGGTTAACATGAGCAACTATGGCAACCACAAATTAGCTACGGGTTTTGCACATCTAGCCATAAGTCAGGGAAATGTCGGAAAGAGTTAATATTTTTCTAAGCTTATCATGACAGGACACATCGTTCAGGGAATCCCCTTTCATAACATCACTGAATTCCTCCAAACATCTGAAGATGAATTAACAGTAAATGGCTTCAGTTTCCCTTAAACTGCTCTTGTCTCAGCAGCACACCAATGTTGAACCCTTGTGTTGTTTTATAATTCTGTATATCACATTCGTCTTGAGAGTCATGAGAAATGAGCCGTCTTCACTAAACCTCTAGAATAAAGCAGATCAGTTTAATTTCAGTCCTCAAATATATTCTTCATGAAGAAACAAGCTGATCTTCATCACACACACACACACACACACACACACACACACACACACACACACACACACACACACACACACACACACACACACACACACACACACACACACACACACACACACACACACACACACACTCTGTGAATGTTTGGGTTTTTCCTCATCAGTGTTTAAGCAGTGTTCACTCAGTGGACAACACTTGTTTTGTGTGCGTGCTAGTAGTTTTGGTGGTCTAAAACTGGTCTTATAGCTGATGGATCAAAATGAACGTGAAGCACAACTGTTGTACCCTAAATTCAGACTTCAATGAAAACTTAAAACAAAATCTAATGTTAGAGTCATTTTAGATAAAGTCCTCAAACTCAAAAAACATTGTGTTACCATAGCAACTGTAGAATCACCACAACAGATCAATTACTATAGTTGTTGTGTTACCATAGCAACTGGAGAATCCCCACAACAGATCAATCACTATAGTTGTTGTATTACCATAGCAACTGTAGAATGACCACAACAGATCAATTAATAGTTCTTGTGTTACCATAGAAACTTTAGAATCACCACAACAGATCAATTAATATAGTTCTTGTATTACCATAGCAACTGTAGAATCACCACAACAGATCAATTAATATAGTTCTTGTATTACCATAGCAACTGTAGAATCACCACAACAGATTGATTAATGGTTCTTGTTACCATAGCAACTATAGAATGACATAACAGATCAATTAATACAGTTCTTGCGTTACCATAGCAACTGTAGAATCACCTCAACAGATCAATTAATATAGTTTTCGTGTTACCATAGCAACTATAGAATTAACTCAACAGATCAATTACTATAGTTGTGTTACCATAGCGACTGTAGAATCACCTTAACAGATCAATATAGTTCTTGAGTTACCATAGCAACTAATTAACTCAACAGATCAATTACTATAGTTGTCGTGTTGGCATAGCAACTGTAGAATCACCTCAACAGATCAATTAATAGAGTTCTTGTTGCCATAGCAACTGTAGAATCACCACAACAGATCAATTAATATAGTTCTTGTGTTGCCATAGCAACTATAAAATTACCTCAACAGATCAATTCAATTGATTTAACTTAATCTTCCTTTCTATAGTGTTTTTTTTACAGTGGATGTGCGTCAAAGCAGCTGAACGTACAGTAGATTAAAAAAATAGAAAGACATACGAAGAGTTCAGATGCAAAAACCTCTAAGTGCCGTCTGACATTTGCATCGAAATCGAGCGTTTTTCTCAGCCTCCTTTGTTTATGTTGAGATATTTCACTTTCAAGACCAGGAAAAGGACTTATTCTCTGCCATAAAGGTGATGTTACTGAACATACACACAGGAGCGTGATAAAAATACTCATTTTAGAAGAACATCTCAGACGCCATTTAGAGGTTTTTGCATCTAAACTCTTATACTTTTTTAAAATGGTCATGGGTCATTTATGAGTCAACAGAAGTATTAAATCCTGACAACTCTGATCTAAAGCGTCACCTGACGAGATCACTTATTGACCTATTATCAACATAAGTCTATTATAGATGCCAAACCCCCAAACGATTACAGCTTTCACTTCAGGTGAATCTCAAGCTGCATGCTTTTTTGCATGTTGTTGCAATTTTGGGCTCCATTAGAAGCAGATTGAGCAGCTGGAGGATGTGTGTGTGTGTGTGTGTGTGTGTGTGTATACCTTGTTTTCCAAATGTCCCCACGAGTATAGCAATACCAGTTAATTTTGACCTTGTGGGAACATTTATTTGGTCATAAATCGGCTCATAAATCAGACAGAATTAAATATATTACCTATGTAAAAGTGCAGAATGCTTCCTGTCGAGTTTGGGTTTAGGAGTAAAACATTATGGGGAGTCCCTTAAAGATAGCTATACTAGTGTGTGTGAGTGTGTACATCTATGTTAATCTGCTCTGACACAATCTACATAGTAACAGCACTTTAGAAATAAAGACAAATTGAATGTAATTGAATTGTGTGTGTGTGTGTGTGTGTGTGTGCGTGCGTGTGTGTGTGAGGTTACGGCCTCCGCTTTAATGAGTGCCAGACGCGTCACCTGATGGAGGTCAGCTCTCCTGCGCTGGTGATTGGGACGAAGCCGCGTCTGGTTTGGATCTGGCACAGGGGTCAAAGGTCAGAAGCCAAATTTACATAGATTAAGAGAAGAGGCTTTGTGTACGGGAGGCCGGAGCGCTTCAGATGACACGCAGAGCGGCTGGAGATGAGTTCAGAGGGTCACACACACACACTCTCTCACTCACACTCTTATTCTGTGTTCACACCAGACGCAGCATGCATGATTAAATCCCAATATTCACGAGTAAATAGACGCATGAACATTTTAAGTTTACTCGCTTGGTGTACGCCTTTTCAGATCATGTCCAATCAACTGAATTGACCACAGACGAACTCCAATGAAGCTGCAGAAACATCTCAAGAATGATCAGTGGAAACAGAATGAAGCTGAGCTCAATTTAGGGCGTACTCACACTATGCTATCCGAATTGGCCCAGGCCCGTTTCCGGATCGTTTGAGAAGTGTGAGTGCTCCGAATCAGGCTCAGGCACGGTTCAGTTGGCCGGCCCTGGCCCGGTAGGAAGAGGTGTGCCAGAGCGCAGTTCACCCCAAACTGAAAGCGAGACGTGACTTTTAAGGGACTGTTTGATATGGATTAATTAATCATTTGTGCTGTTTAATGAACGCAAACTGTCGTAGATTATTAAAGACGCAAACCCCTCACTGCACCACAGCTGCAGCTTCAGCAAACCTCCTAATTCCTGCAGCACGAGGACTTTATGATTGTTTATGAGCGTCAAAAGTGGCTGATCTGTTCAGTGAAATATTAGACTGCGTGTCGCCAAACCACTAAAATTATATAAAGAAATCTCCACTGTGCTGAGCGCTTCTCGTCTGTTAAACTGAACAGCGCATCATCGATGACGTAAGCACGCCCAGGCCCGAATGCAATATGAGTGCGGGCCGTCGGGGGAGACGTGAAGAGGACAAGCGTGGTTCGGCCCGGTTCAAGGCAACTGTACATAGTGTGAGTACACACTTAGAGCTTCACGCCAAAGGCTGTGCATACTGATGTACATGTGACTTTTCAGCTTTTTTATTTGTAATAAATTTACAACAATTTCAAAAACTCTTTTTTTAACATTGTCATTATGGGGGATTGTGTGCAGAATGTTGAGGAAATCAATCAATTTAATCCATTTTGGAATAAGGCTGTAACATACTCAAATGTGGAGAAAGTGAAGCGCTATCAATACTTTCCCACTGTATACACTCTCACACACACTGTCCCTCTTACACACGCCAGTGGCGTAGCGGACGGGCCCGCAGGGATATTTTTGTGTCAAAACGTCATGGAGAAGTGATATCAGCCATTGGCGGCAAACTGCGAAGAAATGACTGGGGCCTCTTTCGCGCGCTCTAGGTATCGCGCGCACTCGCTCTCACGTGCACTCTCTCTCACTGCCTTCACGCGCGCTCTCTCTGTAACGGCGCTGTGCGCATTAGTTCCCGCATTCAGAAGTTAACCCCCAAATTGACACAGGTAAAAAAAAGATTCACTTGAGTCATGTTCATGTTGTGAAACACTATCAAAATGTCCACTGTTGATTATATTAGACTTTTGTTTTCAATAGCGATTTTAAACCTTTTAATAGTGGAAGTCCTCGGCTCTGCATATTATTAATCAGAAATTGAGTGTATATAGTTTTACGTTAGGAAATGCAGTCTTGAATTTACAAACAGTCGGCAAGTACCGGAGAACAGATGCAACACATTGATCAAATTTAGTTTTCAGTCACGTTGAAAGTAATATTCTACTCGTTTAGTTTTGCCTTCATTCGTTTTAGATGTCAGTACTGACATATAGTCTTCAACACATGATTTATTTACAACACGTTTTTTTAACATAATGGTTTAACTAACTAATTTCTAATAACTACCTTTTTTATCTTTCCCATGGTGACAGTGCATAATATTTTACTAGTTATTTTGCAAGATCGTTGTATTTAAATTAACGTGTAATTTAAAGACTTCACTAGGTTATGTTAACTAGGAAAGTTAGAATAATTAGTCAAGCTATAGTATAACTGATTTGTTGTGTAGACAATCAAAAATATACAGTAAATATTTCTTAAGGAGGCTAATAATACTGACCTAAAATTGTATTTTTAAAAATAAAAAAAACTGCTTTTATTTAAGAAATAAACTATAAGAAAGAAAAATTATTTATTATTATTACTTCTTTTTTTTTTACAGGAAATACTGTGAAAATGTCCTTGGTTTGTTAAAGATCACTTGGAAAACATAATTTTAAATTAATGGGAGGGCAAAAAAAATGACTTCAAAGTTTACAGGTGTAAAAATGTGCCTTGATGTACTAAAATGTTAGAAATGTGTTATCCACTACAATACAAAGTTACTTGTCAAATAAATTAACTATTAATTATCTTGTTTATATACATAAATTAATTATCTTGTTTATGAAGACTGCAGTCATGCATGAAAAAAATGACGTTTGTGATAGTTCCAACAACCCCCCCCCCCCCCCCACCACCACCACCACCACCCCGGCCACTTCACCAGGGGCACTTCACCAGGCCCCGTCAATAATTCTTGCAGGGGGGCCCCCGCATTTTGCGCTACGCCACTGACACACGCACACACTCTCACACACACTAGCTATGTTTTCATCCAAAGATGTGAATTAACTTTATGCACAAAACAGGAATATCGCATAAAGGACGTGCGAATAAAGCTGCGTTCCCATCTAACGAGTCTACGAGAACAAAATCGTCACTCCGTCACTAAACTGGCGCCAAATATCAACAGTATAACGGAATTCATTGAGGTAGAAGAAGCTGCAAGAATGATTTACTTATTTAATAAATGACTTGCACTCCATTAGACAATGCTGACACATAATGAACGTAATTTGAAGGTGTGCGACGCGGAGCACAGACGCTCTAGACAGTTCTGGAGGTCATTACTAATATAATAACACTAATACTGAAATACAGTGAGCTCAGCCTGCTGGTTTATCCACTCACACACACTTTCATCATCATATGGTCTCTTATAACAAAATCACATGACCTTACTAATACTGGATGCTGGAGTTTGTTTGGTGAAAGTGTTTAGATTGTAGTTTATTCGCATCTTTTCCTATTGAATAAAAAGTTTACCCTACTCAGTTATGCGCATGTTTTTATGTACA
>LR812520.1:693320-706225 GCA_903798195.1 Danio kyathit
ATCGGTGATGTTTACGCGCGAGGAGAAGTGAACCGCGAGCAGATTACAGGCCTACACGCGAGGAAACTACTGCTCGCTTGCGCACAGGGGATGTTCACACGTGCTGAACTGATCCACCACGAGGAAACAGGTGCTCGTGAGCTCGACGTAAACCCTCGCGCATGCACATCATCATCATCATCATCATCATCATCATCATCATCATCATCATCATCATCATCATCATCATCACCATCACCATCATCATCTGTATGCTCTCGCGATCGAGGTTATGCAAGGTCTCTGCTCGCCTGCTGGCTCTTCTCTCCACTCGCGCGAAACTTGGATTCTTGGGGCGGGACTTGCCATTAGTTATGAGTAGGCCCAAACGGAATCTTCGCGCACAGAATACCTCAGATTTTTAGGCCATCGTTGCTTCTGTTTATTTACTTGTGTAAATGTGTGTACATTTATATTTATTCAGTTTTTACATTAGTTTCAGTATTATTATTGACTAATATAAACATTCATTCATTCATTCATTTTCTTGTCGGCTTTGTCCCTTGCGGGGTCGCCACAGCGGAATGAACCGCCAACTTATCCAGCACGATTTTACGCAGCGGATGCCCTTCCAGCCGCAACCCATCTCTGGGAACTTCCACACACACATTCACTATGGACAATTTAGCTTACCCAATTCACCTGTACTGCATGTCTTTGGACTGTGGGGGAAACCGGAGCACCCGGAGGAAACCCACGCGAACGCAGGGAGAACATGCAAACTCCACACAGAAACGCCAACTGACCCAGCCTAGCCGAGGTTCAAACCTGCGACCCAGCGACGTTCTTGCTGTGAGGCAACAGCACTACCTACTGCGCCACTGGGTTGCCCTAATATAAACATGTTTATATAATTTGTATTTACAATACAGTTTGTAAAGTAATATTTTCAGTCTTTCAGTACATATGCTACAGTATATGAGAGACTTGCTTTGTTTACCAAAAAAACCCCCGGTTTCACAAACAAGGTTTAAGGCTAGTCATAGATTAAATTGCATGTTTGAGCTGTCTCAACTGAAAATAACTTGCTGTGAGATGTCTTAAAATATGTCAGTGTCATTCTTTGTCTCCTGGTGCACACCAGTAATGTATTTTTCTAAGGCTGTTTTTATAAATGTGGCTTAAATAACCTAATTTAACTAAGGTCTAGTCCTGGCTTAAGCTAAGCCCTGTTCGTGAAACTGGGCCAAAGAGTACCAAATGATGCTCCCTAAATCATCCCGCATAAATCCGCATTTTTTTTAACAAAATTCTGCGCAGAAACAGCAAAAAATGTCCGCAGATTCTGCCTGGCCCTAGTCGTGAGACTAATATCTCATTATTGAATGTAAGTCATCACTAGGGCCAGACGGAATCTGCGGACATTTTTTGCTGTTTCCGCGCAGAATTTTGTTAACAATGGATGATTTTAGGAGTATCATAACTAAAACCTTAATATATGCACTAAAAATAATACCTTTTTAACTTTTATTTAATGTTTACAATGCAAATCAATTAGATCCACTTTATTTGGTTAAAAAAAGCACTTCTTCTATATTATAAATCTACTAAAAGACAGAAAATATTACTGTACAAACTGTATTCTAAATAAATTATATGAACAGTAGTCGATAATTATGCTGAAATTAATGTAAAAACTGAATAAATATAAAAGTACACACATTTACACAAGTAAATAAACAGAATCAACGATGGCCTAAAAAAATCTGCCAAATTCTGTGCGTGCAGATTCCGTGTGGGCCTACTCATCACCTATTATTACTGAGAAAGTAAGTCTATTATAGTTTCACATTATGATAAGATATATATCCTATATATTTTATTTAATGGGGAAACTAGCTTTCCATACAGATCAAATGTTGATCATCATAACCTGCGTCCAATCCCGGCTAACTTCCGGAAAGGGAGAGTAACCAATAGAGTTAGAGATAACAAGTAAACCAAGTCCCGCCCCAAGACTGACAAAAATCCAAAAAGTTTTGCGCGAGCAGAGAGAAGAGCCAGCCAAGGAGCAAGCGGAGAGAAATTATCTGAGCATGCGTGCTGTGAGGCATAACCTCGCTCGCGAGAGCGTACATAATGTGCGTGCGCGAGGGTTTACGACGAGCTCACGAGCGCCCGTTTCCTCGTGGTGGATCAGTTCAGCACGTGTGAACATCCCCTGTGCGCAAGCGAGCAGTAGTTTCCTCGCGTGTTGGCCTGTAATCTGCTCGCGGTTCACTTCTCCTCGCGCGTAAACATCACCGATGCGGTCGATTATTTTTGCCACAGCAGAATGAACATATGTTTTACACAGCGGATGCCCTTCCAGCTGCAGCCCAGTACAGGGAAACACCCATACACACTCATTCACACGCACACACTACGGCCAATGTAGTTGATCAATTCCCCTATAGTGCATGTGCTTGGACTGTGGAAACCGGAGCACCCGGAGGAAACCCACGCCAACACAGGGAGAACATGCAAACTTCACACAGAAACACCAACTGACCCAGCCGGGACTCGAAGCAGTGACCTTCTTGCTGTGAGGCCACAGTGCTAACCACCGAGCCACTGTCTCACCCCACAAATAATTTATTTACAATCCTATTTGCTGAATTAATAAGAGAAAAACTCCATGATGGTGTTATCAAGACTTCCAGAAAGAGGAAAACAGTAGTGTGAGACTGATAACGGCAGCCAGAAGAGAGAATCATGTCAGATTGACTGTCCTGCACGCTCACACACTGCATTACACACACCTCACACAAGCAGGAGTTCACTTTTTGATATGAACGTTCATACACTAAATCTAAATATTAAAAACATTCAAGGATTTAAGATGCTGATGAGCGTTAAACACGTCTTGTGAAAAGCCTCCATATGCAATATGAAGAGTTTTCCTGCCTCTACTGTATTGTTTGTGCATGAAATGAGGATCTGTTTGAACAGGCTGCAGTTTCCAGAGGTCAGACTCCTGCGAGGATGATGGAGAATCACATGAGTGAAGGACAGACGAGAAAAACAACACGCCGGGAGACGCTCTGATATTACAGTAACACTCCTGTGCTGCTTTAATTCAGTATATTACGTGCGTCCTGAGGGTCAGAAACGAGCCGTCTTCACTAAAGCTCTAAAATAAAGCAGATACGTTTAATCTCAATCCTCAAATCTATTCTGCATGAAGAAACAAGCTGATCTTCATCACACACTCTGTGAAACATGAGGGTTTTCCCTCATCAGTGTGCAGTGTTTCAGCATGTGTTCACTCAGTGGACAACACTCCTCTCTCACTACAGTACATTTAGCATTTAGGGTGTATTTTAGTACAGAAGTGTAATAAGTGTTTAGCAAGACAGTATCATTGAGTGTGTGTGTGTGTGTGTGTGTGTGTGTGTGTGTGTGTGTATGAGTAGTTTTTGTGGTGTAAATCTGGCTTTATAGCTGAAGGATCGACATTGACTTCTGCTAGAGATCATCTTTAACTAGTTAAAGGAATAGTTCAACCAAAACAGAAACATCATTATTAATTAACTTCCATGTTGTTTTTATACATTATATTGACTTACACTGTAAATATATCTGTTAATGAACAGTTTCCATATTTTGTGATTTACAAGTGCTTATTTCCAGTTGTGAATTGCATTATGGGATCTCTACTCAGACAATTTTTGTTGTATATTATAAATAAATAAATAAATAAATAAATAAATAAATAAAATAATAATAAAAAAAGAATGCTTATGGATTAGATTTATTTAAATGTAGCTATTGATTTATTCAAATGAATAAATAAATAAATAAAACAATGCTTTTGGATTACTTTTATTTAAATGTCTTTATTTATTAATTAAAATGATTGAATAAATAAATAAATAAATAAATAAAACAATGCTTTTGGATTACTTTTATTTAAATGTCTTTATTTATTAAATAAAATGATTGAATAAATAAATAAATAAATAAATAAAACAATGCTTTTGGATTACTTTTATTTAAATGTCTTTATTTATTAATTAAAATGATTGAATAAATAAATAAATAATAAATAAAACAATGCTTTTGGATTACTTTTATTTAAATGTCTTTATTTATTAATTAAAATGATTGAATAAATAAATAAATAAATAAATAAAACAATGCTTTTGGATTACTTTTATTTAAATGTCTTTAATTATTAATTAAAATGATTGAATAAATAAATAAATAAATAAATAAATAAATAAATAAAAAAACAATGCTTTTGGATTACTTTTATTTAAATGTCTTTGTTTATTAATTAAAATGATTGAATAAATAAATAAATAAATAAATAAATAAAACAATGCTTTTGGGTTACATTTATTTACATTTATTTATTTATTTATTAAAATAAATGAATGAATAAATGAATTAATTAATGAAAAAATAAATAAATAAAAAATAAATAAATAAATAAAACAATGCGTTTAGACTACATTTATTTAAATTAAATTATTTATTTGTTAAAATGAATGAATGAATAAATGAATAAATAAACAAATAAATAAAACAATAAAACTAAATAAATAAAACAATGCTTTTGGATGACATTTATTTGTTAAAATGAATGAATGAATGAATAAGACAATAAATAAATAAATAAAGGATGCTTTTAGATTACATTTATATATTTATCTATTAGTTAAAATTAATGAATAAATGAATAAATAAAACAATGCTTTTGGATTACATTTATTTAAAGTAATTCATTTATTTATTAAAATAAATGAATGAATAAATAAATAAAAAATAAAACAATGCTTTTGGATTACATTTATTTTAATTTATTTGTTAAAACGAATGAATGAATAAATTAAAAAGTTAATAAAACAATAAATAAATAAAGGATGCTTTTGGATTAAATTATTTATTTATTTATTTGTTTTGTTAAAAGAATGAATGAATGAATGAATAAATAAATAAATAAATAAAAGAACGATTTGGATTACATTTATCTAATTTTATTTTAATAAATAAATAAAAGAATAAATAAATAAATAAATAAAGAACAAATAAATAATTAAAATAAATAAATAAATAAATAAATAAATAAATAAATAAATAAATAAATAAATAAATAAATAAATAAATAAAAGAACGATTTTGGATTACATTTATCTAATTTTATTTAAATAAATAAATAAAAGAACAAATAAATAAAAAAATAAATAAAGAATAAATAAATAATTAAAATAAATAAATAAATAAATAATCTTGAGGCAATGTATTTGTAAATGTAATTGCTCAGTTAAAAATGACTTAGCAAATATTTAAAGAAGAGTCCTGATTTAGCTGGATCAAATTAACATGCGTTAGAAAATGACATTCCATTAGAAATTATGCAATAAAAACATCTGTAGAACAAAAGAGTGTGTGTTATCTCATTGCTCTGCCTTGGGCTAAAAAACGACAATGATGTTAACAGCACAAACACCACCGCATCGGCCGAACACTACAAGAACAGCAGAATAATTGGCTGTTTCTCACCAACACACACACACACACACACACACACACACACACACACACACACACACACACCCTTGGCTCTGTGCGCGCAGTGGGATGTGTTTTTGTAGATCATTTGACGGAGAAATATTTGAGCTGCGTGAGTTCCTCTGTGATGTTCTGCCAGGAGACTCTGAGTTCCCAGAATTCAGCAGGACGGCCAGAGGAGGACACACTGCTGTTTGCACAAATACAGAACACACACTTTCATGCCGTACAGCACACAACTCCATTATGACTGAGTGCTGCGGTTACAGCGTGACCTTTGAAGAGCCCTGCGCCGAGGATTCGGCCAAAATACTCATTTTTACATGCAAATGATTCACATGAACATGCTATCCTTGGTGCCCACTGTAACTATACTGTACGCGGCTTTCTGTGATTCATGCTTTTATTTTTGTTTACTTTATGCTTTTGAATTGCATTATGGGATCTTGATCTTTCTTCCAACTACCTTTAAAGGTGCTGTGTGTCAGTTTTTGACTCTTCTAACGCATAAAAACACCAGAATATGTGTGCAGATATGTAAGAAACATCACAAGTGAACATACTTGTTATACTTGTACATTTTTAATGTATAACTTCTTCAAACGTAAAATGCATATGATTTGGATATAACACCTCTCCAATCCAGTTCTATGAATCTGAGTCCTCCATAACACACACACTGATTAATGATTCCTGCTGTCTCCCTGAAGAAGAGTATAGGCAAAATCTGATATGCAGTGGGGTAAAAAGAAGAACGTGTTTATCAGACGCTGGATTCAAACCGGGTCACGAGTAGAGGATACTGGCCTAATTCTGCCCTGCATGCATTGCTGGGTGTGTTCCTCTGTACCCTGAGGATGCTCCTTCACATCTCTGCATGTAGGCTTTCAATTGGATTTGTATCCCACTTATCAAACTCATGACTGAGAGGCCAATCACTGATTGGAAAATATTATCTTCGCCATGATGACAGCACATAATATTTGACTAGATATTTACTACACTGAAAAAAATGATGTCTGCAGAACTGTTGCAAACAATTTATTTGTGTTGAATTTAAACAAACAAATTCAATTTAATAAAATTCTACTTAATTTGTTTGCTTAAATTCAGCCCAAATTAATTGTTTACAGCCACTCAACGTAAAAAAATTGAGTAAATCCAAGGAATAATCTCTGAATGATTTTTTTTTCAGTGTAGTATACAGCTTAAAGTGACATTTAAAGGCTTCACTAGGGTAATTAGGGTAAAGTTAGGGTAATTAGGCAAGTCATATAAACTAATATTGCTGAAGGGGGATAATAATATTGACCTTAAAATGGCTTTTAAACTATTAAAAACTGCTTATATTCTAGCCCAAATAAAACAAATAAGACTTTCTCCAGAAGAAAAAATATTAGAGGAAATACTGTGAAAATTTCCTGAATCTGTTAAAAACATTTGGGAAATATTGGAAAAATATAACAGGATTAAATACAATACACAGCTGTACATTCATTCAGATGGTTTTTACTAATGTTTCTGATTGGTTTTTCTCCATTGGTCTGTTTTTATGACAGCCTAATAAACTAAACTAATTAAAGCAGACTTTGCTGGTATCAGACTGGAGTTTTCTCCCAAAATATGCCTTCATCTATCTGTATTTGTTAGAGACGTAAAATTTGGTGTAATTGTCTGGAATTTGGAGAAGTGTGTTGATCTGACGTTGCAGTAGTCTCTCTCTCTCTCTCTCTCTCTCTCTCTCTCTCTCTCTCTCTCTCTCTCTCTCTCTCTCTCTCAAATTCAAATGCACTTTATGCTTTATTGGCATGACTAGCAGAAAACAAGAATAGATCTGTAAAATAATTAAGTTATTGATGAATGAACAGCTACACGTACAGTTGAGGTCCGAATTTTTCGCCCCCTTTGAATTTATTTTTCTTTTTTAAATATTTCCCAAATGATGTTTAACAGAGCAAGGAAATTTTTGTCTGATATATATGTCTGATAATATTTTTTCTTCTGGAGAAAGATTTTTTATTTGTTTTAATGTAGAATAAAGGCAGTTTTTATTTTATTATTATTTTTTTTTTTTTGTAAGCTTTCTTTATTGTTTTTTTTTTTAACTTACAAGTCTGGTCCATCCAGCATTCACACACCTTTTGACAATAAAACAAACAATATACAAATAAAACATACAGAAGAATAATGATAGTAGATTAATACAGTGAAAAATAAATAATTAAATAAATAATAAATAACAAAAAATACAACAAGAAAACAAATTGTAAAAAAAATAATAATAATAAAAAATAAATAAATAATAAAATACTGACCTTCTGTTTTAATCTAAACTATTCCAATCCTCTTTAGTTTAACTATCTCTTGCAGAATTGATGTTTTCAAAATAATCCATGAAAGGTTGCCAGGTATTATAAAATTTGTCTTCTTTCTTTTTTAGGGAAAGTCTGATTTTCTCCAGTTCCAAATGTTTTATTTTTTATTTTTTTAATGATCATTTTAAAGTCAATATTATTAGCCCCTTTAAGCTAATAGACAGAACAAACCATCGTTATACAATAACTTGCCTAATTCCCCTAACCTGCCTAGTTACCCTAATTACCCTAGTTAAGCCTTTATATGTCACTTTAAGCTGTATAGAAGTGTCTTGAAGAATATCTAGTCTAATATTATTTACTGTCATCATGACAAAGAGAAAAGAAATCAGTTATTAAAATACTCTACTTTTTGTATTTTGTATTAATATTATATGTTAGGCACCTAGGGTCTGAGAGTAACGGAATTTTGATTCTCTGTATGTCCTGTACTGTACATGTGGTTGAATTGACAATAAAGCTGACTTTGACTTATTAGAGATGAGTTATTAAACTATTATGATTAGTAATGTGCTTAAGAAATCTGCTCTCTGTTTAACAGAAACTGGAAAAAAAATAAACAGTAATTCTGACTTCAACTGTATAATACATAAAAACTAATTAAAATTAATAATAACAATAAAAAGAAAAATGTATCTAGGACAGAGGTGGGCAAACATTTTAGACCCGAGGGCCACATTAAGTTTTGCAAACCAAGTGAAGGGCCACATGTCAAATCCTTCAAAAAATACCTTTTATTTATAGTGGCAGTATGCATGAAATAATATGTAATATCGGACAGAATCATGTCACATTAATACAAAACCGATTATATTAATAATAGTTATAATTGAGTCAAATTTACAAGTCAAATTAATTTGCACTGCTATTTATATTTACTTATTAATCATCATAAAACAATAAAGTATATTAATACTATCAATAATAATAATAATAATGTAATCATTTTTACAGTGGATAATAGAAAAGATATTGTCTGATAGAAAAAATCTCCTATAAACACATTAAATATAATTCTTAAAGTTTACTATTCAGTCAAATGTACATTAATCTACTTTGCACTGCTTTTAGAATATACAGATCAATCATCATAAAACTTGATGAAACCACAAATCTTTGATAAAATAACTTTTTAAAGTGGATGTATGCATGGAAAATATATTCTATGACAAAAATTAACACATTTAACCAGCAATTATTATACAATTTGAGTCAAATTCACAACAATCTCATTTGAGCTTGTATTAATATGCTCATATCAATCATAAAACTATGAGATACAACGAAAGAAGAATCTGAGGGCGTACTCACACTATGTACAGGTGCATTAAACCGGGCCGAAGCACGCTTGTCCCCCCCTCCCGTCTACCCCGACGGCCCGCACTCACTTTACATTCGGGCCTGAGCACGCTTACATCATCGATGATGTGCTGTTCAGTTTAAGAAGCGCTCTCGCAAAAAAAAAGAGAGAAGCGCATTTTGCGTGAAAGTGCATTTTAATATCTGGGAGTGTGTTCTAATTCTACTGGTTGCGCTAACTGTACCGCGTGCAATACTGCCACCAAATGGCGTTCACTTGTATTGCATCATTAATTTACTAATTCTGAAACCAAACCACTCAGAAGCTGCATTTTTAAAACTCCCTCGCGGGCCGGATGAAAGTGTTCAGCGGGCCGCATCTGGCCCGCGGGCCGTAGTTTGCCCACCTCTGATCTAGGACATAAAAAATATGATATGTTATATTGATATTAATAATAAGAATTTTGTTTAAGTACTGATGTTGCTTTAGGTTTGTCCACTGACAGTCTGAGTATGTGATCATTGTGGTATTTACACCTAAAATGTGTCCTAATTATTTCAGAATTTGAGAAAGTCTTAAACTTTGGATTCATTTGCTGGAATTTTTGGAAATATTCCACTGTAATGTGGTGATAGTGATCACAGTAGAGTCTGTTTCTCTCTCTCCCTCTCTCTCTCTCTCTCCATCTGGCCCGTGGCTCACCCTGGTTCTGCCTCACTGCCAGCCCAGAATGTGATCTCCACGCTGGGGTCCCGTGGGCTCCGGGGGCCGCTGTCTGCTCCAGTGCCCACTGAGACGCTCCTTATAAGGCTGAGCTGAACTGCGCTTTACTGCCATCATCATCAATCACAGCCAGTGACCAGCAGCGTCATAAATACTCCGCAGACAGACGAACCAGCACAGCTTTTTCACCAATACATGATCTACAGGGGTTGGACAATGAAACTGAAAGGCCTGCTTTTAGAGCACTATAACTGATGAGTATGGTGTCAGGCCTCCTTTTGTGGCCAATACAGCATCAGTTGGTTTTGTAAATGACAGATACAAGTCCGATACAAGGATTTTGAGCTGTTCTTCTTCAGAATAGTGTTTAGGTCACTATGTGATTCTGCTGGAGGAAAACCTTTCCTAATTCACCCCTCCAAAACACCCCAAAGTGCTCAATAATTTTTGATCTGGTGACTGTGCAGGCCATGGGAGATGTTCAACTTCACTTTCATGTTCATCAAACCACTCTGTCTCCAGTCCTGCTGTGTGTATTGCTGCATTATCATCCTGATACACGCCACCACCTTCAGGATACAATGTTTGACCCATTGGGTCACATGGTCCTCCAGAAGGGTTGGGTAGTCCTTGACAGTGACCCAGTCCCCATCTAGCACCAGTATTGGGGCTATGGAATGTCATGATATTGAGCCATGCTTCACTTTTGGGCTTCAGCAGTCTGGGTGGGACGCTTCTTTGGGGCTTCTCCACACCGTAACTCTTCCGGATGTGGGAAAGACAGTGAAGGTGGACTCATCAGAGAACAACACATGTCTCACATTGCCTACAGTCCAGGGTTTTCGCTGCTGGCACCATTGAAACCGATGATTGGCATTGGCACGAGTGAGCAAAGGTTTGTCTACAGCAGCCGGCCATGTGAATGATCATCAGTTTTGGGGGATACAGGAGAGTATATACTGTATATATATAATTTTATGAATGTTGATTGGTTGATATTTAAATGTTACTTGTGAGTATATTTTCTTCACCCTGATCTTCACCAGATCACTGGAGCTGTGTGAAGTGCCCTCCTGCTTCAAACGCTCCATCATCATTCCCATACCAAAGAAACCCAAACTCACAGGACTAAATGACTACAGACCGGTGGCGCTGACATCTGTGGTCATGAAGTCTTTTGAAAACCTGGTGCTGGCCCACCTGAAGGACATCACTGAACCCTCACTGGACTCTCTTCAGTTTGCCAACAGAGCAAACCGGTCTGTGGATGATGCAGTCAATATGGGACTGCATTATGTTCTGCAACACCTAGACAGACCGGGGACCTATGTGAGGATCTTGTTTGTTGACTTCAGCTCGGCTTTTAACACTATCATCCCAAAACTTCTCCTGCCCAAATTAACTGAGCTCTCCGTGCCCACCTCTGTCTGTCAGTGCATCAACAGCTTCCTGACGGACAGGCAGCAGCTGGTGAAGCTGGGAAAATTCTCATCCAGTACCCGCACAATCAGCACTGGCGCCCCCCAGGGGTGTGTCCTCTCCCCACTGCTTTTCTCCCTGTACACGAATGACTGCACTTCGAAAGACTCCTCTGTGAAGCTCCTAAAGTTTGCAGACGACACCACATTTATCAGCCTCATTCAGGACGGTGACGAGTCTGCTTACAGACAGGAGGTTAAGGAGTTGGCTGTCTGGTGCAGTCACAACAACCTGGAGCTGAACACGCTCAAAACAGTGGAGATGATAGTGGACTTCAGGAGAAACCCCCCTGCCCTCCCCTCACTGAGCATCATGGACAGCATTGTGGCAGCAGTGGAGTCATTCAGGTTCCTGGGCACCACCATCTCTCAGGACCTGAAGTGGGACACTCACACTGACTCCATTGTCAAAAAAGCTCAACAGAGGCTCGTCAGCTGAGGAAGTTCAACCTCCCAAAGGAGCTGCTGAAACAGTTCCACACCTCCATCATTGAATCAGTCATCTGCACATCAATAACTGTCTGGTTTAGCTCAGCTACCAAATCCGACCTCCGAAGACTACATCGAATAGTTCAGACTGCTGAGCGAATCATTGGTACAACCCTCCCTACTCTCCAAGAACTGTACTTATCCAGAGCGAGCAGAAGGGCTGCCAAAATCACTCTGGACTCCTCACACCCAGCACACTGCCTGTTTGAACTTTTACCTTCTGGTCGACGCTACAGAGCACTGCGCACCAGAACAGCCCGACACAGAAACAGTTTCTTTCCTCAGGCAATCCATCTCATGAACACTTGATGATAATAATTGTGGAACCAACATCACTACCTGCTATACACTTTTATACACACGTACACTTATTTAACAACACACTTTACATGCCAATTTGCACATAACAGCTGCACATATTATGTTGTATATAGTAATATAGCTGTACAAACACTTGTCAATTTGTACATTTGCATTCACTCTTTAAAATATATTTATTATCTGTTTTTTAGTCCTGTCTCTGTAATTCTGTTGCACTGTAGAAGAATAAATTAAGGGTAATAAATAAATAAATAAATAAAATTATATATATATATAATTCATACTTGCTTTTGATGTACGTACATACAGAAAATGCTGCTTCACAAAGGCAGTTCACAGAGCCCTGACGGTGTCAAACATTGAGTAGGTTTACATGGGGCAATAATACTTTAATACGATTTTAATATATTAAAACAATACTCTGATTAAGAGTCACCATGTAAACAGCGATTTTGATTACTTAATGCGACTAAAGTCATAACTGACCTAACCAGAAATGGAATTGAGACGTGGAGCATATTTTCCGACAAGATCCACACAGGCGGCTGTCAGTAAAGGACTGCACAGACACACAGACGCACACACAAAACACACACACACCACACACACTCGCGAAATGCGGAAGTTTTTTTTCTTCTCATTTGGCTTGCGTTATTAAATTCCATAACACTCTCACCTGTCCTT
>LR812520.1:706319-768819 GCA_903798195.1 Danio kyathit
TATAATTTACTATTTATTTGTTTTTTTATTTAGCTTTGTAATGGTGAAAAATGTACTTGTAGAAAATATATTTATGTAAATATTTGCAAATATATATTGTTTTGCATTACGTTTTGTATTACGTTATTTGAACTTTTCTGGTGCTGCTCATTTTTCTGTTCTGAAATGGCATTTTTGGAAAATAAGTTTAGGTGGTCGAATATTTCGGTGCATCCCTGTTGTTGTTTTTTTTGCAGTCCCTCATAATAGACCCACAGCTGTAATCCTCCACATTTAGGCTCATTTTAGTGGCCTATGTAGACAGCAGACAGCAGTGCACTGGGCTTTGGACTGGAGCCACTGATCATCTGCTTTCTCTCTTCTGGTTTCATGGTGAATGAAATATTGTGACTCTTTCACAGAATAATGTTTCGCTGATGACCTTCAAGAAGACTGGATGAGTCCTAAAGCTTGTCAAGCTTCATTTCTTTTAATCTTTCCTGCGCCTCTCATTACACTTTATATCTGCACAAATACACGGCAAGATCCCCTGGAAAAAAGAAAAACACTGGAAAGATTTTGATTTTGATTCTCAGAGCTACATTATCAGCATCATCTGTTATTAAAGAATCATTTACCTACGAATAAAAGAAAGAGGAAAGAGAGCCGTACAGATCGAGAAACACTTAAAGTGTACCTATTATGCAAAAATGAATTTATAAGGGGTTTGAACCCGTTTGTTTGTAAAACTCCAGCCTCTAATGGTAAACGTGAATTAATTGTATTTGTTCTAATCAGACCTGGGCTATTCCATAAAGCAAGCTTAGAGAAAAAGCCAGGCTTATTTTGGTAAGTCAGGTTTATTAATGGCGGATTCGGTTTTATAAATCAAATTTATGATAGTTTAAACTTAGTTACCCTGGCAACTTATGCTGGGAAACTAGCCTGGTCTGGGGCAGGCTAACTCTCAGGCTAAGTCAAGTTCAAGCGTAATCAAAGTAATGTTAACATTTACCTGCCATAGTTTGATGCCATTTTAATTTATTTAACCTCTTAATAATGATTAAAACGTTATAGTCACTTAATAGTACTGTATATATATATATATATAAACCTAAATATACCCTACCTAACAGTCTACTTATAATCTAATGGAATTAGTTGTCAAATATATGCAGTGTAACTTAAATTCAACAAACGGACCATCAAAATAAAGTGTGACCATATATTTAAATTCATATAAATTATTCCAAACAAAACAAATACAAACTACAACATTTCAACTAAATTTTATATTTTTTCAACTAAATTTTATATAGGTTCTGTTGATTTTTTTTTTAAAATTAAAATTGTATTTAACATTTTTTTCCCAACATATTTATTTGGGTGTATTAATTTTTGCACTGTGATCTTCAGTTTAGTTTTTGTTAGATTATTTCCAAATTTTGATTTGGTAGTGAATAATTTAATGTATATGCACACATATATTAAAGCATTCTGTAGAAAATATTAACTTAAAAGAAAGATCTGTGAGGGGGGTATATATATATATATATATATATATATATATATATATATAGCGTAATGAACCGCCAACTTATCCAGCATATGATTTACGTAGCGGACGCCTTTCCAGCTGCAACCCATCACTGGGAAACACATACACTATAGACAATTTAGCTTACCAAATTCACCTATACCACATGTCTTTGGATTTGAGGGGGAAACCGGAACACCCGGAGGAAACCCACACCAACACGGGGAGACGAAAGCACTGACTGATATAAGGAAACAGACTACATTTCTTAAATAATGACTTTAAAGCTGCAAACCCTGAGTGGAATAATCGGGAGATGATCCGGGCCGTGCAGTACACTCACTTTAATGTAAAGATATTTTCCCACGGGGTGCTGGAAACACAAGTGTCAAAGGGAAAGCAGGTATTTGCAGCAGTTTCGGGAGCAAATTAAAAATCCCGCCGCTTGTGTGTGCACGGCTCTTTGTTGCCAATTTAATGTGCTTACATTTAGCACATTTTGTATGTTACATTGAGGCTGCAATGCAATAAAGCTTTTCCTTGTAAGCAACAAATGGCAGTAAGCACGCATTCTCTCTCTCTCTCTCTCTCTCTCTCTCTCTCTCTCTCTCTCTCTCTCTCACATGCGCGCGGTCAAGTACAATTTCTACCTATTATGACAAATATTTAATGTTAAGGCCTAAATAATGGCTTATATTTTAAAATATATTGCTACATATGTGGCCTATTGAGACGATCTGCAATTTCTTGTCAGCCTTCTCTCCTGCAAGCCGTATTATTTTGTTATGTTTAAATTATTACATGTTTGAACTCTAAAAACTAATGCTGCTCACTCGCTGTGAACAGCTGTCTCATCTCAGAGCTCTTTCAGTTCTCGAAGTTGCCATGGTAGCACAAAACATAATCGATGTATCTATGATCGACCTTTAAGGTTTGACGACAGAAACGTGCACGAGCAGTTATCTAGACTATTTAAACTGAACTCAGACTAGTTAGATCAAATGATCTTCAACTTACTGTTATGGAACCAAATTAAGCGTGGATGTTTAGTTTGGCTCACTGAAGTCAGGCTTTTGACTTTAATCCCCGCTTTTCTAAACCACTTTTATGGAATAGCCCCCTGATCTTCAGAAACACTTTGATTGACATTCTCCCTTTGTACGTGTCATCAGAGGGGGAAAGCCCCGCCCACTAGTGAGCGTCTCTCATAAGCAAAAACAGCAGCCCTGAGTGAGAAGCAGCCGACTGTCTTTTAAGTTTAGAATTTGCCACTATGCTGACACAAAGGCCTGTATAGCTCCACCCACGTTTAAAAAGAGTACAGTCTTATTTGCATTTAAAGCAACAGTCACCAAAACGACACAATTTGGATCTATAATAAATAAATATTAAATATCATATTTTAATATTACATAGAATAAATACATACATAAATAAACAAACAAATAAATAAATAAAAAATGAATAAAAGAAAAAAATATCTCAATAAATAAAATACCAAATACCAAATAAAACATACATAGATAAACAATCAACCAAAGCATGGATCCATCCTGCCTTGTATCAGCGGTTCAGGCTGGTGGTGGTGGTGTAATGGTGTGGGGGAGATTTTCTTGGCACACTTTGGGTTCATTAGTACCAATTGAGCATCGTGTCAACGCCACAGCCTACCTGAGTATTGTTGCTGACCATGTCCATCCCTTTATGACCACAGTGTCTCCATCTTCTGATGGCTACTTCCAGCAGGATAACGCACCATGTCATAAAGCGCCAATCATCTCAGACTGGTTTCTTGAACATGACAATGAGTTTACTGTACTCAAATGGCCTCCACAGTCACCAGAGCTCAATCCAGTAGAGCACCTTTGGGATATGGTGGAACGGGAGACTGGCATCATGGATGTGCAGCTGACAAATCTGCAGCAACTGTGTGATGCTATCATGTCAATATGGAGCAAAATCTCTGATGAACATTTCCAGTAGCTTGTTGAATCTCTGCCATGAAGGATTAAGGCAGTTCTGAAGGCAAAAGTGGGTCCAACCCAGTTCTAGTAAGGTGTACCTAATAAAGTGGCCGGTGAGTGTACATACATGTATACATACACAAACACACACATACATACATACAGACATGCATACAGTATACTGTATACATAATAAACATCACACAAAACATTTAATATAATAAACAATAATATAAATAACCAGAAAAATACCAAAAAAGTTAACAAATTAACAAATATATATCTTTTTTCTTTGTTTAGCCCTGAATATCCTCCTCCAGTACTCCCAGTGGACTCTTGTGCAGGTGATTTTCACATCTAACATGAAAAGTAAATTAGTGCCTCAAGAACTCAAGCAGCATGTTTTTTGGGGGGTCACGGGGTCATCCAGCGCTCCAGGGGCAGGACCCAGGGGAACGCCATTCACTGCCCCAAAAATCTGCTTTCAGTGGTGGGAGGTATTTGACCACAGCCCAGTAAATAAACACACCGTCCAGCTGCAGATTCAAGAAAAGAGAGCCGGGGATAAAGAGAGCAGGATCTCAGTATGGCTCCCGCTCAGAGGAGTCCCTGTCCTGCATGGAGACGTAATTGCCAGAGAAATTTGAGCAGCTCTTAAGCGCCGATGCCATAAACTCGGGGTCGTAAAGTGAAGCACCTCCCATGTAGACCTGCAGTAAAAACACACCAGGTCTCGAAGCTCCTGCTGGCTGAGGAAGATTCAACACGAGGAGGTGCACTTCTGCTGACAACACTTGACGGACTCCGCGGTTTATTTGGTCAGAAATGCTCATACAGTTGAAGTCAGAATTATTCACCGTCCTGTAAAGTTCTGTTTAACGGTTTTCAGCACATTTCTAATCATAACAGTTTTAATAACTCATTTCTAATAACTGATTTATTTTATCTTTGTCATGATGACAGTAAATAATATTAGACTAGATATTCTTCAAGACACTAGTGTTCAGCTTAAAGTCACATTTAAAGACTTTTAGGTTAAACTGAGTTAAAGTCAGGGCCATACCACCGCCCCCCTCCCCTAAAAAAAAAAAATCCCCAAATTACTAAATATGTTAATCTGGAGCGCTTTCATTGTAAATAAACAGTTGAAATGGTCAGTAATATGTTTTTATGAGTGTTGGACAAGCTACTTGGAAAATGTAGAGAGCTAAGCTATTAGTTACTCTACTTAATATGCAGATTAACAACTCTGGAAGTTACCCCCTGATATATATATATACAAGGTTTCCGCTACATTCATTCATCCGTGGCGGGCCGCCACGCCAAAATTCATCCCGCCACGGCAACATTACAACTTCTCATTTAAAACATTTAGTCATGTTTTTTTATAGCGGATTATACTCGCACCAAAACATATTAGAGGTAAACAGCGCAAACTTTTCTGTAACCGCAGTAGTGCTGTGCGCTATTTGTTTAACCCTTTAAGGTGGCATGCTGACTGACTCTCTGACAGACTGACTGACAGGTGCGTGAGTCTAGCAAACACGGCGTAGCTTTCAGTTAAGATGAACACAGTTTCCATAAGTATACTTTATTGATAAAGGTCAATGGCTCTGCATACAATGACTTTATCTTGCTGAAGTTTATAGCCGTTTCACTTTACTTCAGTACAAAAACGCACTAAATCGCGCTTCAGCAGCGCTTACTGGAGAGCGCACGAGAAGATCTGCACTTGAACGTGTAAATTTGAGTGCGTGCAAGAAATTCTGTGCACGAACAGAGGAAATCGGCGCGCAAGCAAAGAGATTCGCATGCTCGTATTACATGAATGCTATCTCGACTAATACTGCATGTAATATTTGTCTTTGAAATAGTTGGCAGATCTGTGTAAAAAAAAGTCCTGCCGCCACAGCTGTAAAAAATCCTAGAGGAAACACTGATATATATATATATATATATATTTTTTTTTTTCTTTTCTTTTTTTTCAGTTTTAAATCAAAGCAACATCAATCTAAGTCAGTTCTGCCTTAGTGATCAATAAAACTGCCAATGAAATATGTGGAATAACTGTTAAGTTATTAAGTTAAGAAGCAATTAATGTGCTGTACCAAACAGAAACAAACTTTACTTGATAGCAGAAACAAAACATTCAAGAAATCAGGTGTACATTTAAAATACAACAGTAATGTATAGTGAAGAAAAAAATAAAGGACAGTGTATTATATATATGTATATATATATATATATATATATATATATATATATATATATATATATATATATATATATATATATATATATATATATATATATATATATATATATTATAGGTGGGCATAGATTAATTTTTTTAATCTAGATTAAAATGGCTCATTTGAATTCTGCCGAAGGCATTCAGAATATGTGTGCTGCCCAAATAATAAGTCTTTGAGAATGGGTTTCTCAAGCCGGGTGGCGCATTAGACCAGGGGCTCATCTCCTGTTTCCAAAATGCATCACAAACTGTTTGAGAAACTGTTCTACTATGATAATTGGTGATGAAAATAAATGATGTTCAATAAGATGTACTTGTGTTTACTCACTGTTTATTCAGTTAAACATGAATGTTGAACTGTAGGCCTACATAAGCTCCAAACAGTGATTTCATACTTGCTTTTGATGTTCGTACATACAGAAAATGCTGCAAAGGCAAGTTCACAGAGCCCTGACGGTGTCAAACATTGAGTATGTTTACATGGGCAACAATACTTTAATACGATTTTAATATGATTAAAGCAATACTCTGATTAAGAGTCTACCATGTAAACAGCGATTTTTGATTACTGAATGCGACTAAAGTCATAACGGAACTAAACAGAAATGGAATTGAGACGTGGAGCATATTTTCCGACAAGATCCACACAGGCGGCTGTCAGTAAAGGACTGCACAGACACACAGACGCACACACACACACACACACACACACACACACACACACACACACACACACACACACACACACACACACACACACACACACACACACACACACACACACACACACACACACACACACACACACACACACACACATCGCGAAATGCGGAAGGTTTTTTTCTTCTCATTTGGCGTGCGTTATTAAATTCCATAACACTCTCACCTGTCCTTACTCATTTATTTGTGTCTAATACCCCAGTTTGTCACGAAGGCATGACTTAAATGTTTTTGAGTTAAAGTGAAACTGCTCAACTGCAGTTAGAGTCAGGCATCCTGCTGATTTGATTCAGAAGGGCATTTCTTTCCCAGACGGCTCACCGGTCAGGTATACATCCACGCTAAAATATCAAGGTGAAAGTCATCATAGCTTGCGTAGAAAAGACCCAGCTCTCACCCAACTTTGAGAATAGATTAATGGCGATATTTGTTTTATCGCGCGATAAGAGTCTCGCGTTAATACAGCACGTTAACGCCGATAACGGACCACCACTAGTATATATAAACATATATAAATAATTTTTTTTTTATTTTATTTTATTTATTTTTTAATCAAAGCAACATCAATCTAAGTCAGTTCTGTCTTAGTGATCAATAAAACTACAAATGAAACATGTGGAATAACTGGTAAGTTATTAAGTTAAGAAGCAATTCAATTTACTTGATAGCAGAAACAAAACATTCAAGAAATCAGGTGTTGTACATTTAAAATACAACAGTAATGTATAGTGAAGAAAAAAATAAAGAACAGTGTATTATACATATACACACACACACACACACACACACACACACACACACACACACACACACACACACACACACACACACTGTTATTAATATATCTACAACTCTGGTAATGAACAGAGATGTTGCACAGCAGCTATAGAAGTACCACAGCAATTTAATTCCATTACTTCCCTATAGTATTGCTCAAAAACACTACAGCGTTTCAAATATTTTAAATACTGCATTTACATTAAATTGCTATATATCTCACATTTACCTCTTGAGGTACAGTATGGTCCTGCTTCAGAAATAATCCCTTTACCTTCATCTTTCCATCAAGAAATTTTCTCATGTCAGCCCAATGATTGATTGGCGACGTCACCGACCGCAGTGAGAGGTGGCAGTAACTCACCAAAAACCTTGTTTTCGACCACCGTAAAACAGAAAGAAGAAGATTTCGCCATTCTCACTATCATATGGATTTACTTTCATCGGCCTCACAGCTCCGTGAGTGTTGGTGGCGTCACTTAATGATCCGCGATCGGTAAATGTAGCTTGTGTTGACGCTACTGCGCTACTTGCTTGAAATATTAGCCTCACTACTGAAAGGCTATTTGATTTAGAAAGTATTGACGTTGCAAACTACTGAGAAATGTAGTTAAGCTGGCAGCATCACTACTTGTAGCGGCGCTACTGCCCAACACTGGTTTTTATTTTAAGAATAAATAACGTACATTAGAAAAAGCTGCAAATTAAACAGTTTAGCCTAAAATTCATAATTATTATAAAGAAATTGAGTTAAAGTTATCAAAACTCATTAACCTCTTCTTCACTGTATTACTGTACGTTCACACCGAAAGCGGCGAGAGCGTCAAAGTAGCCGGAAGTCATTCATTTTCAATGGGAGCTGGCGGCGATAAGCGGTGAGGAGCAGCGTGGCGCGTCTTCGCCGGTGTGAGCGTCGAGGAGAGTTGAAATCAAGTCAGCTTTATGGTAATGAGCTATGACGTGGTTCGGCGGCAACCAATCAGAATGTAGAAGTCCACCGCTGAGAGGAGTCAGAGAACACAGTCACTGTGAACTTTGGTTCCGACCACAGTTGTTCCCAAGGGTTTAATTATTGCAGTCGCTGGATTTCCAATTATTTGCAATGTTTTCTTACTGGAACGTAAATTAAAAAAGTTACTGGCGAGTTACTGATGTGCATCAACGTTATATATATTTTTTTCTTTAAAAAAAGCGGGAATTTCATCTGACAATACAAAACAATACTGCTGCTTCAGAATATTTCAGGCATTTGGACACATCGTGGAGCAAAGCCAAACCACATGCAACTAGATCTTCTGTAGTTAAGTGAATTTGATAATAAGTGTGCAACATCTTCACGCTAGAAAGCATGTTTTATGCGGGAGTGTAACTGATATCATATGCAGCAACGGCTCCTTTAAATACGAGATCAATGTGTAGCGAATTTTGACGCTCTCGCCGCCAGAGCTCAAGGCAGACAGCGTTGCGGCCAGGGCGGCCAGAGCGACCTTTGACGCTCTCGCTGCTTTCGGTGTGAACGTACAGTAACTTGATTAAAGAGCAGCGAATGAATCATTTAGATTTTTCGTTAGATTACATTAAATCACAGGCATCACTTTAAAAATGCACACAGCTATCGTTATGAAAGGATTCGATTGCTTTCTTTACTTGTTATGCTTATTTAAGACAAAATTTGTTTTGTTTAAAAGAAAACCCACTAAGATCGACATCTTTAGATATTATTATTATTATTATTATTATTTATATTATTATTATGATGTGTATATGTCTGTTCAAACACGCACCCAAAACCCAGAGTGTCCACTCTGGCTTCGGCTCTTTAATGTTTATTTGTCACCCTTCATAGAAAGATTCACAATACGGGAAAATACCTTTACGGGATGATCATAGGATAGAATTGCAAAATTGTAGAATTGTAGCCTCACAGCAAGAAGGTCGCTGGTTTGAGTCTCGGCTGGGTCAGTTGGTGTTTCTGTGTGGAGTTTGCATGTTCTCCCCGTGTTGGTGTGGGTTTCCTCCGGGTGCTCCGGTTTCCCCCACAGTCCAAACACATGCGCTATAGGGGAATTGATCAACTAAATTGGCAGTAGTGTGTGAATGAGTGTGTATGGGTGTTTCCCAGTACTAGGTTGCGGCTGGAAGGGCATCCAATGTGTAAAACATATGCTGGAATAATTGGCGGTTCATTCCGCTGTGGTGACCCTTGATAAATAGGGACTAAACCAAAGGAAAATGAATGAATGAATGAGGGTAAAGTTAGGGTAATTAGGCAAGTCATTGTATAACAGTGGTTTGTTCTGGAGACAATCCTAAACTAATATTGCTTTAGGGGGCTAATAATATTGGCTTTAAAATGGCTTTAAAACTATTAAGAACTGCTTTTATTCTAGCCGAAATAAAACAAATAAGACTTTATGCAGAAGAACAAATATTAGAGGAAATACTGTGAGAAATTCCTGAATCTGTTCAACATCATTTGGAGAATATTTGAGAAGAAATTAACAGGAGGGCGAATAATGTAAGTAATAAAGTAATGGTGCTTTAACTTGAGTCAGAGTTTTCAGTACTCTGTCCACCGCTGATCTTTACTAATTGATTATGTTATTGGTCTACATGAGCTGTTGGCGTTAACAGTTACTAATTGTGCTTTTTAACACGTCTCTCATCAGGTTTTACTGGAAATCCATTGGAACTCAAATCTCCAGGTTCTTTAATTTAATTGGCGTGCTGAAACCGTGTGCTAACCTCCAGCCTGTCCATTCCTAAAAGTGCGTCCCGACAAAAGGAAACTCAAGCAAGGTCATTTGGATCCTGCCACATGTTCTTCAGCGGCGTGCTGGAAGTCCACCAATTCTCCATGTCAGCCCTAAATTGGGCCTGTCGTTGTGTTTTAGGGGATTTTAGCCGAGGTCTGGACGGGCCCCCGGTGAAAAGTGCTTCCCTCAGCAGTTGCCTGTCTAGGCTCACTTCCTGTGCCTCAGCTTTTTTTTCTTTTTCTCAGTGTTATTGAGCCTACCAAATGGCCCTGATTTCAGCGGTGGTCTCCACTTAATAATCAAGATGATGGACATTTTCCATTGCTCATGGCCTTGGGTTGCACCAGGAGCACATTAGAGCAGGTCAGTCGTTTCTGTACTGTAATGGTTGATTGGAGAGACAAAAAAAAAGAAAAGAAAAAAAGTGGGGGGTCTTTTCTTGCAGAGCAACTTTAACATGGAATGCATTAAACTGCAATTACATTTAAAAAGACTAATTAAGGATTGAAATCAAGAAATTAAGAAGCATTGCCTCTTCATTCCTCATTCTCACCACACAACAAGACTAATTCTGTGTCTCACACTGGTGAGTGGGCTTTAACCACCTGTAGAAAACATACACTCTTTTGAGCGTGTCTGAATCTACTTTTGCTATTTTAAGTATGGATAAATCCGCTCTGCGCCCCGGCGCATGGTCTAACAGGGCTGTGCTTATTCTCTTAATGAGTTCTGGGTGTGTTTTGAGCATAACCTGCATTAAACCAATCAGAGTCTCGTCTCTCATTCCCTTTAAGAGTCAGTTGCGTCGCTCCATGGTGCATTTGCTATTTACATGGCGACTTTGTAAGTGTAAAAACTGAACGCTTCACTAGCGAGAAAACAGTTAAACAGAGCATCTGCAGCGCGAGGATAAAGAACGAGCCTCCTCCATTCAGCCTCTTTACTTTCTCTTTACTTTACTCCTTTACTTTGGTGGAGTGAGGAAACGGTGGAAACTCACTCCACTGAACACATCCATTAGCCCACATGTTTAATCTCCTTTGTTAAGCACAAAGATTTGTGTCTAAACTATTTCTAAATTCAGTTCTAATCTCCAGCAGAGGAATAAATGAACAATAATAATGAAGTGTCCTCAAACAACTGAGTTATATCCAAACACACGTCCTGTTCTTATGCCCCATATGGTGATGCAGACGTCTCCAAAACCCCACAGCTGGACAAATCTACACCTGTGTTTATTAAAACTAATATAAATCTGCATATAATAAATAATACTGCTAATAATAATGACATTATACAGATGCAGATCGTCATGAATAAACTGAAAAAGCCCCCCGAGGTGAAGAAGGCATGGAGGCAGTGGTGTTTATATTGATGTAGGAAATCATCATTTCTGGATCATTTTAATCCTTTAATTGTTTTCATCTGTAAAGATATTTGTGTGTTGCTGATCATCATGTGTGTATTCAGGGTTTGGACCTGCATAGGCTCATAACTACCACGCTCTGTTGGACTTTAGAGCAGTTTTTAGTTGGTCAATGGTGCGGTCTATTTCAGCTCCTCAAAATAGCAACGCTCCAACAATGCGCAACACACCTCCTTTATAGACCAGCACACCCATGAGTGCACAAAGTGGCGCAGATGGATTTACTATTTAAACAACGTGACGCAAAACGTGAAAATTACTGTTGCGCTGGTCTGAAAAAAGCAACAAATCACACCAAACACTGGGTGTATGATAGAGCCTATAAACGTACATTTGCAGCAGTTTTGTACCAGAAACGTTCTTACAACAACAATGGCAAAATCATTGTGCATTTATAAAGTGTGCATATATATATATAGGTTGAACTTTTTTCAAATATTTCCCAAAAGATGTTTCACAGATTCAGGAATTGTTCACGGTATTTCCTCTAATACTTTTTCTTCTAGAGAAATTCTTAATTTGTAATTTTTAAACCCATTTTAAGGTCAATATTATTAGCCTTACTTAAGCAATATTAGTTTTGGATTGTCTCCAGAACAAACCACTGTTATACAATGACTTGCCTAATTACCCTAACTTGCTTAATTAACTCATTAGACTCTGTCGGAAGGGTTCTTCCAAAAACATTTTAAAAGTTGCGGTTGCCTCCTTGAACATATGAAAATGTAGGGGTGTCAAAATGAATTGTTTCTTCGGTGCACCGTGATGCAGACGCGGACAATTCGGTATCGGTTCAGTAATAATCATAACCGGTTATGTACTGACGTCATGTATCTCCGATGCGCTATGTCGCGGTAGCTTACTATGGCGAGGGATGCAAGCGTGAGTGTTTACAACTCTTCGCCTACTTGACGCACAAACTGTGCACAATTTCACTGCGTGTGTGTTTTCTGGACAGTCTTTCACTGACACTTACAGCAGAAGCCCCTATTTCACTGCGATTGAGAAAATGAAAGTAAACTCCATTACTCTCCCTCTCGCTGTGGCCCATTTGACTTGCTGGCGTGACTTTTTCTCTCCTCTCGGCTGATACGGCGATACTTCTGGATAGAGGTCTGCATTCCCGCGGGTGTAAAGCGGGAGCCGCTGGACCAGACCAGATTTCTTGCAGCGCGGAAATAAATTTCCGAATAAAGCGCGGGAGCGGACGGTAACTCTGGTGTAAGTTGAACGGGAGCGGGCGGTCTAACAATATCGACCCCGAGCAAGCACGTGTGTGTGTGTGTGTGTGTGTGTGAATGAGAGAGAGCGATACTGTGTGTTGCTGTCTATGTTTGTGTGTGCGTGTATGTGTGTGAATGAGAGGGCGTGATGCTCTGTGTCGCTTGCTTGGTGCTGTGTGTCTATGTGTATGTGTGTGTTTATACAGACAGCCCCAAATATAAAACTGTGTTTCGGGAAAGCATCGACAATGCACCGTGATGCACCGAGATATCGAATTGAACCGAATCGATGGCATGATAATCGTAACCGAACCGTGAGACCAGTGTAGGTTCACACCTCTATGAAAATGTCTACTCTTTGCATAGAGGATATAAGTTAATCTTTACATTCTTCACTACTGTGTGACAGCTCATGTGATCAGGCTTATAGTTTGATGTTTAAACTTTTAGTTTTTTGGTCTTTATTGTTCAGGTGTGTTTCCCAAAACCATCACAGCCAACTAAAGTTGCAAGTTGCGTTGTTACAAACATAGTTCGTTGATTTGGGGTTTCCCAAATCCATTGTTCCAATGATCATTCGCAAACTACGTGGCAAACTTGTACGTTTCCAACTGCACCTCTGGAGCTGTAGTTAGAAACATAGTTCCTGGTTGTGTTCTATTCCCAGTTATATATGCCATATTCATTTTGAACGTTCTAATATTTAAACTCTGAATGATTTTAAAATAAAGCATTTAAGTCATCTCTCTTAGGTGTAATTTGCATTCAAAGTATTTTTACAGTTCAGTTTTAGCGATCTTCATATTGACAATAGCGCTCCCTTCGCAGTGCACTTTAAAAACATTGATGCCATTTTGAACACCGCCGTGTCTCATAACGAAAGCTATAGGTGACCTATTATTTAAAAGTGGAATTTACGTTACGTCTCCAAAGCTTGTGAAAACAAAAATATATAGCACACATCAATGGTTTTAATTTATAGTAGGTTATTAAGAAATGTGTCTGTACTGTAGGCCTACAGTATATGACATGGGCCAGTTGGTTAGAATATTTCTGCAGTGGTTTGCATGTGTCAAATTGTAAAAGCAGACTTAAAAAAATTAAACAATACCCTACTTAATAATAA
This sequence comes from Danio kyathit, assembly GCA_903798195.1. NCBI lineage: Eukaryota > Metazoa > Chordata > Actinopteri > Cypriniformes > Danionidae > Danio > Danio kyathit. The sequence continues at coordinate 720,082 of LR812520.1, forward strand.
TAATAAATGAATAATTATAATAATAATAATACATTAATAATAATAATAAATAAATAATTATAATAAGAATACACTAATAATAATAATAATAAGTTAATAATTATAATAATAATACATAAATAATAATAATAATAATAATAATAATAATAAATGAATAATTATAATAATAATAATAATAATAATAATAAATAATTATAATAAGAATACACTAATAATAATAATAATAATAACAATAAATTAATAATTATAATAATAATACATAAAATATAATAATAATAATAATAATAATAATAATAATAATAATAATAATAATAAATTAATAATTATAATAATAATACATTAATAATAATAATAATAAGAAGAAGAAGAATACACTAATAATAATAATAATAATAATAACAATAAATTAATAATTATAATAATAATACATAAATTATAATAATAATAATAATAATAATAATAATAATAATAATAATAATAATAAATTAATAATTATAATAATAATACATTAATAATAATAATAATAATAATAATAATAATAATAATAATAATAATAATAATAATAATAATAAATTAATAATTATAATAATAATCATTAATAATAATAATAATAATAATAATAATAATAATAATAATAATAATAATAAATTAATAATTATAATAATAATACATTAATAATAATAATAATAATAATAATAATAATAATAATAATAATAATAATAATAATAATAATAAATAAATAATAATTATTATCTCTAAAGAAGTTGTTACACCATCCAGTCATTATGGGCGTTTTACGTTATAACTAATGTGTTTCAAACGATGGATCTGCGACAGAGAAACTAAGGGTTTTGGGAAACACTCGTCACTACATCGTTCTCTTACCAAACGATCCATTATACTATGATAGTTCAGCCGCGAGTTACGTCGTTGTTTGGGAAACATATATTCTGTGGTCAACAATTGTCACAATCATTTTGTTTAATTTCCTTCTTTCTCTACATGTCAAAATGTACAATATTAATCTAAAATGTCTGATATTTATTTGAAAAATCCTATAAATAAAATGTATCTAAAAAAACTTCATTTATGTTAATAATGAGAAATAGTTTGCATACTTCTGTATCTTAAATGATAATATTACTTATTAAAATACTAGATAATATAAATATAGTACATTTGAACACTCTATAATGGTTCTGTGATAACATATAAAAGAATGATATGTTCATCAGTTGTGAACGGGTCTTTTTTTGGCCCTGTTTTTGAATGAACACTAGATTTTTTTCTTTTTTTGTGGCACTGGGGAGGAAGGTAACTGGAGAAGAGGAGTTAATCTGGATCAGTTAAGGAGTGTTTACACCACAAATGAGCTCTGAATATTCTCCAGTGCATTTGGGGGGAATTAGAGTTGCAGGGGGATAATGAGGTATATGAGCCCGTGATTTACACCAGGCACAAAAGAATGTCAAGCACAAATAAACAGCAGTATGATGTATGAACAGGGCCAGCGCAGAGCCTTTCAACCTACTGTAAGTGGAGAAAATACTATTTAACCAACTGTGAAGCTGAAGATGGGGGAATATGTAGAAATATTGAACAGTACGGTAAACTTTTGAATGTGAGCATGGCCAGAAAATAGATTACTTTAAAAAAGTGAGAAACCCATAAAAGCAACATGATGTTTTTACTTTTAAAAAGTCAGTAAAACACATTGACTCACTGTAACTTTTCTAAATATGCACATGGTTTGTTTACTTAATAATTATAAGGCAACAAGTTTACTCTCTTTTTTTAAAGTTTTTACTCTCGTTTATTTTAAATGTGTAGACTTTTTGCAATATGGGCTCATTCTGAAAACGTAGCTTTATCTACATTTCTGGAGAGCGTGAATAATGTAGCCAGAGTTACGTATGGCTGCATTTCATCTGTAAAACAAATGCTACAGGACACCGTTTCTTTTCGCGCTTACCAGCTGATCGCTTACCCCACGTCAAACCCCAAACCCCAACCGACCCTTAACCCTAGCGCTCAATAACCCTCGCCAACGCTTAACCCTGAACCCTAGCCCTAAAAAAAAACCTCAACCCCTAAGCCTCAACCCTAACCCTAAATAACCCCAAGCCCTAAACCCTTAACCCTACACGCTATGTAACCGTCGCTTTGGCGCCCCCCGCAGGGTGAATTTCCGCTAAAAACCAGACACCATTAACCAGGAATGAACACTGGATAGATAGACGCACAGACAGACAGATGGAGAGATAGAGAGAACGATGGATGGATAGATGGATGGATGGAGAGATAGACATGCGTATAGACAGATAGACAGATAGATGACCGATCAAACGACACCTCATTGAGGCCAATCGGACCCATGGTTCAAGACATACAGCCACACAAGTCTAGGCCAATCGGATCGCACGTATTCTAATGAGGGTGAAACGAGGGAGGGGCAAGCTTGCCTTTGAGAGCAGGAATCAAACGACACCTCCCTTATGCAAATGGGACCCACGGTTCAAGACATACAGCCCTATATGTCTAGGCCAATCGGATCGCGCGTATTCTAATGAGGGTGAAACAAAGGGGGGGGGGTGAAACTCGCTTTGATGACGAGTCAAATGACACCTCCCTCGTGCACATCGGGCCTATGGTTCAAGACTTACAGCCGCATGAGTATAGGCCAATCAGATCGCGTCTATTCTAATGAGGGTGAAACAAAGGGGGGTGAAACTGGCTTTGATGACGAGTCAAATGACACCTCCCTCATGCAAATCGGACCCACGGTCCGAGACCTACAGCCACACAGGTCTAGGCCAATCGGATCCAATATTCTAATGAGGGTGAAACAAACGAGGGTAAAAGTCGCTTTTACCCCTATACCTAACCCTAACCCTAACCTCTGTATGGACGGGGTTACCAGTTTGTCCAGTGGCTCGCTGCGTACGTCAGAAGATTTGAGACGCAGAGAAGAGTTGACTGCGATTACGGGATTCGAGTCTGGCGAAGAACGGTTCAGGAAGGCAGATAAGTCAAAAACAAAAGCCAAAAAGTTAAATAAACAAGTAAATAACAGGGTGAGAATGTGGTAAAATCTGAAAACGTGGTAAAAATCAGGCGGCCGAGAGGGTTTGTCTTTTTCTGGATTGCTTTTGAAAACACTGTTGGTTGGGTTTAGGGAAGGAGGAGGGTGGGTGGATCGGTTGGTCAGTCAGTAAGTCAGTCAGTTGATAGTGGCCTCTGGTGGATTTACGTGAGAACAGCAGGCGTTAATAGCACTCGCAAGAGAAATTTGTGATCTGAAAAGCGTACACAGCGGCCTCTGGTGGATTTATGTGAGAACAGCAGGCGCAAACACTCGCAAGAGAAATTTAGGTTCGTGAAAAACATGCACAGAGGTCTCTGGTAGAGTTACGCGAGAACAGCAGGCGCAAACCCTCGCAAGAGAAATTTGAGATCTGAAAAGCGTACACAGCGGCCTCTGGTGGAATTACGCGAGAACAGCATGCACAAACACTTGCAAGAGAAATTTAGGATCTTGAAAAGCGTACACAGCGGCCTCTGGTGGAATTATGTGAGAACAGGAGGCGCAAACACTCGCAATAGAAATTAAGGATCTCGAAAAGCGTACACAGTGGCCTCTGGTGGAGTTGTGGAAACAAAAACTGCAAAAAAAAAACAAACAAACCTCCTGAGACAGACTTTGGCACTTTTTGGCTATTTCTGCACAGGATTTTGTTTAAAACTACATGTGGATTCATGCTGAATGGTTTTGAGAGTATAGGAGATGAAAATGTAGCTCATGAAATAAAAAACCAAACAAACTTTTATTTAAGGATTACAATGCAAATCCAATTGGAACTACCTGTTTTGTAAGTCAGTCTCTCATATATATCTACTAAATGACAAAAAATGTTACTTTACAACAGAGATGCCCAAACTAGGGCTCGCGGGCCAGAGTTGGCCCATGGTAGCCTTTGATTTGGCCACCATCATTTCTAATTTAATGTTTGTTTGTTTTGTTTTACTGATAAGCTACAAAAAGCTAATGCAAATTCAACATTTCAATTAAATAAATCAGATAAAAAATAAATAAATAACATACTGTCATCTGACAGATAGAGGACAATCCTGAGATATCAGTCAGCAAATGAAGGCAAAGGCAGATTCTGCTTGACTAATGTATTAAGCATTGAACTCTACTGTGCTATAAACGGGATTGTTAATGTTTTTATTTTAATATACTGCATTAGATAATACGATTTAAAGTAATGTTTTTTGATTTATTTAAAACATATTATACAATAAGTTAGGAAATTACCTATTGCAACTTTAATGTAATATAGTTTGGCATTTTTACCATCGGCCCATGGGTCTCAATGATATTTAATTTTTGACCCTTCATACGAAAAAACTTGGCCTTTACAAAACTGTATTGCATGTAAGGCATCTAAACATTTGCATTTTATCCAAAAATATGACTGAAATCAATATAAAAATTTAACAAATATATATTCATACACATTTGCATAAGTAAATAAATAGATTGCACTAGAAAAAATGCTTTTCTTACTTGGAGATTTGTTTTGTTTCTAGTCTAAATATCTAAAATGCTTAAATCAAAAGTATTTTATACACCAGTGCAAAATATTGTCTTGTTTTTTTCAGAAATAACGAGTCAAAATAAGTGAGTTTTACCGTAAAGCAAGCAAAATAATCTGCCAATGGAGGAAGAAAAGTATTCTGATGTCAAAAGGAAGAACTAGATTATATTGCTTACACAATTGGCAGATTATTTCACTTGTTTTAATGAAAAACTCACTTCATTTAACTCATTTTTTTCTGAATATAAGACTATATTTCATACTTGTCAAGAAAATGCTTCTTGATTAAAGAATTTGTAGATTTTTTAGACTAGAAACAAGACAAGAAAAGTCTTTTTTAGCAGTGTAAATAATGAACTCAAATATCTGTGGAAATCTTAGTGTAGTGATGAGTGCTGGACAAAACTAATGTCTCTGATTCTTCATTTTTCAATTGAACCTTATTAATAATCATAAACGGAAACACTGAATGTGCTTTGTGTGAGCTGAAATGATGTAACCTTAAATGGTTGTTCGGGGGATAGACGTTCACTCTTTCCACACGGACCATACACAAGTCCTATTATGCCGACACACACTCTCTACACCTCTAACAAGCTCTTTTCTGAAAGTGATCCACAGTTTCTCCCTGAGGACTCGCTCTGGGCGGTCTGTCTGTCCTGCCGCTCCCAAAACTCCATCTGTCCAATCAAAACATAGTGATCCCGAACTCTTGCACCAGATTAAACCAGGCCACTTTTCTCTGTGCATTTCCCCCTCCTTCTGTTCTATTTATACCCGGGGACATTCCTGAGAATATTAGTAATGATGGGCTCCAATAAAAGCACGGGCTGCTATGTTTCTCTGCATTCTCCTGGTACTCGGAGGAGATCTGAGTGATGGTCCTCGGGGAGGCCAAACTCCTCAAACTGACCTCCCATACAGACTGTGCTCTAGTTCACGGTATTGTTCTGTTCATTCTTGTTTGTTGCTCAAATTGATTACACTTTGGTTATTTTGGGGGCTGTTTTTGCCCCATTGACTTCCATTATAATCTCATTTTTTGATTGCAAAGGCATGACAGCGTATAATCATGCGTTCTTTGTTGCTGGTTTTCCCTTTTTTAACTTTGTTTTGTGTTTACTTTATGATTAAAGTACTGTACACTCTCAGAAATAAAGGTACATGAGCTGTCACTGGGGTGGTACCTTTCAAAAGGTACAAATTTGTACCTAAAAGGTCCATATTAATACCTTAAGGGTACATATTGGTACCTAAAAAGTACAAAAGTGTTCCTCTTAAAATTTGTAGGTACTAATATATACTTTTGAGGTACCAATATGGACCCTTTAAGTACAAATGTTTACCTTTTGAAAAGGTACCACCCCAGTGACAGCTGGTGTACCTTTATTTCTGAGAGTGTAGGTAGGTTTATTTGTCCCCTTAGGGAAATTGATTTGAAGCTTCTGTCAACTTGTTACTTCAAGTTGAGTTAATCTCAGACTTGAACAAATAAAGATTGCAGTATTTCTAACCCCTAACAACGACAAAAAATTATTAACACCAATAATAACATTAATGTCATTATTATTAACAACAACAGCAAAATACTACTGCAATATTGCTAATGTAAATTGAAATTAAGTGTTCAGTTGGCACAACTTAAAAAGTTTTGTTTCAGAGTAGTTCACCTCTCCAGAACACTAATAGTCTTATGTTAACCCAACTAAATGTTTTTTGTTTTACTGACAAATAAATTTAGGCCAGTGCAGCTGATGATTTCAGAAGTTGAGTGAACAAGAAAAAGCAAAAGGAAACTAGATATTAAGTTTGAGGACAAACTTTATGGTGGCTTGAGAAAACCTGTTAGAAGTAGTTTTTTTTAGATAGAAAAAGTATTAAGTTGGCTAAAAGAATGTTTAAGATGCCTGCAGTCAACAATGCAACCACTGTAAAGAGTGAAACAAGCCAGTCTAGCATGAATTAGCAGGTTGTTAGCATGTTTCTAGCATAAATTAGCATGTTGTTTGCATTATTCTAGCATGATGTTAGTATGATTCTAGCTTTAATTAGCATAATTTTAGCATAATTTTAGCATGATTCAATCATGAATTAGCATGTAACTAGCATGAATTAGCATGCAATTAGCATGAATTAGCATATAACTAGCATGGATTAGCATAAAATTAGCATTAATTAACATATAACTAGCATGATTCTATCTTGAATTAGCATGATATTAACATGATACTATCATGAATTAGCATGATTCTAGCTTGAATTAGCATGTTGTTAGCATGTTTCTAGCATGAATTAGCATATAACTAGCATGATTCTAGCATAAATAAGCATGATATTAGCATGGTTCTAGCATGAATTATCATATAACTAGCATGATTCTAACATGAATTAGCATGTTGTTAGCATGATTCTAGCATGATATTAGCATGACGTTAGCATGATTCTAGCATGAATAAGCATGTTGTTAGCATGAATCTAGCATGAATTAGCATGTTGTTAGCATGAATCTGCTTGTTTCTAGCACGGATTAGCATGTTGTTAGCATGAATAAGCATGTGCTAGATTAGCATGTGAGTAGCATGTTAAAACTATTAGCATGTTTTAGAACAGCTAGTCACAGTCTATGGAACAGTTGCTAGGGTGCTGAAATTGGTTGCTAGGGAGTGGCTAGTAAGTTTAAAGGTCGTCAGTGATTGGCTGCTGGCTAGACTGAGTTGAATAAGGCCAGACTCTAGTCTGTGGGACAGTCTGATGCAGAGTTATGAGCACACAAAGGTTGATACAATGTTAAGTCAATGGCAGTCTTTTACAATGGAAGTCTATGAGACAGTTGCTAGGGTGCTGTAAGTGGTTGCTAGGGAGTGACTAGTAAGTTAAAAAGTCATCAGTTATTGGCTGCTGGCTAGACTGAGTTAAATGAGCCCAGTTAGAAGTTTGTAGGACAGTCTGATGCAGAGTTATGAGCTCACAAAGTTTGACCCAATGTTAAGTCAATGGGACTTTTGGGAATTTTCTGGGTCGTTTTTTGGAAAACCGAAAGTCAGATCAGTTAGAAAAGACATAGCAACCCGAGTCAGACCAGTTTGAAAGTTTGACGAAAGTTTGAAGTATGTAGCTTGAAAGGTTTAGGAGGAGATACCCTTTAAAATTAGTCTCAGAAGACGGAAGAAGAAGACGGAAGAATAATAATACGTTTATGTAGAATATCAGAATGGTGGCTTTCTCAAGCCACCATAATAAGGATTATGAGTTTTTGTTGTTGTACTGACTTGTACTGATGATGAAATAAACTTAGAATAAATGAACTTTCCGTATTTTGTGATTCTCAAGTGTTTATTTGTGGTTGTGAATTGCATTATGGGATGTTGATCTCTGCTCTGTCCATTTCTGATGTTGTAAATTCAATTCTACAGTTTACTCTGACTTTTATTGACATTTTAGTGGTTTGAAATAATATAATGTAAAGTGGTGAAAAGAGTACTGAAAAATCATACTCCAGTAAAAGTACCATTACTTGCCTAAAAATGTAGTGCAGTAGAGTAAAAGTATCTGCTGTAAATATTACTCAAAGTATAAAAAGACCTTTTAAAAGTACTCAAGAGTAGTGTAAAAAGCTAATGATTTACATCTAATTTGTGGATGTGTGTAAACGTAACATTCTGTAGTGCGATTAAGGATTGCCCAGCAGACACACAACGTCATCAGACGTTAATATTAGGTTAGATTTAGGTTGTGATGTCAGGTGACCAAAATTCAATATCTATCCAGCGTCTAAGGACAACCTTAATTTGATGTCCAATAATGTCATTAAATGATGTTTATATTTGGTTGATTTTAGGTTGTGTTGGAAAGCGTCCAAAATCACGCGTCGAGCCAACATCTTAAACCAGCATCATACTGACGTCAAATACTGACATTTATTCATCAGGTACAGCAACCAAAATCCAACACCTGCTAGACGTCATAGTGGTAACATCCACACAACATCAAGCTGTAACGTCATTAGATGTTGATATTTGGTTGATTTTAGGTTGGACGTAGGACACTGACATCGGCCTGACATTAAGTTCTGACATCCGATTTTTATTTCCAAAAAAATGCAACGTCCCCACAACATTGGGGTACAACGTCAACCTGACGTCATGTTGACGTCTTGTGCCTGCTGGGTGTTTAATGCCATTTCGGTCATCATACAGTAAACATCATCATCTTCTCATCAGTGACCTGCATCTAAACAGTCTCTGGGTTACTGTGTGTGAAGATTTTGGACATCTTCTTGGACACTTTTAATGCTTCTAAACAGTTTGCTGCAGTTATAAATGGCCCATGTCTTGAGGTAGTTCAATATGATGAGATTTAACTTCTGTGTGTGATTTGATTGGACAGGACTCACAGGACTGATTCTTCTAATAATAAAGTAGTGATGCAGGTTGAGGGAAAGTAGTGGAGTAAAAGTACCGATACAGCACTAAACATGTAGTCAAGGGAAAGTAAAAGGACACATTTATAAAACTACTCAGTAAATTACAATTCCTGAGAAAAACTACTCAATTACAGTCATTTGAGTATTGGTAATTTGGTACTTCACACCACTGGTAATGTATGATAAATGGAGAAATAAGTCTGTAAAATGTCCTACTACAAGGTTTCTGTAGCGTAACATACAACACCAACCCAGACAATACAGCACTGCACACTATTAGAAATGTTCATAAAAGATCAAGGTCCCATAATGCAATTCAAAAGCATGAAGAAACAAGGAACAAAACAAAACATGAATCACAAAATACATAAAACTGCACATTTTCGTTTATGTTTTGGCTTGTTCAGTGTGGGACCCACCTTCTGGCTTCTTTTTCTCTCCTGTATGTTTCCCTGGTCTTGCCACTTGTGAGGCCTGTGATGTACAAAGTCCAGAAGTCTGACTGTGGGGCTCCTGGAGTCACTGAGGTGGAAGAACAAGTTTTTCTTCACCCAAACAGGATCTCCGGGAGTTTGGGGAGCAATCCTGAGATGTGTTCTCCAGAACCCACCGGCAGGTCAGCGTAATCCATCATCACACCCCCTGGACTACTCATCAGCCACAAGATGAGGAACTAAAAGAAGGAAACAGCTGGGAGTTATACACAACTCTGCTAGTTTGCAATCAAGCACAGTTTTGGTGGTCAATGAACCCCAAAGCACCTTCTACTAATCTGAGATCAACAGCAAACCCGTGCTAATATGGATGCATGTTTGCATGGAGCATCTTAACCATCGAGTTGTCCTACAATTCAGTCTACAGCGTTCGTCATGAGGATCTGAAATAAGCTAAACCTCTAGAATAAAGCAGATCAATTTAATTTAAATCCTCAAATCTATTCTGCATGAAGAAACAAGCTGATCTCTTGAAATGTTTGGGTTTCCCTCATCAGTGTGCAATGTGCACTCAGTGGACAACACTCATTTCTCAGAAATAAAGGTATGAGAGCTGTCACTGGGGTGGTACCTTTTCAAAAGGTACACATTTGTACTTGAAGGGTCCATATTGGTACCTCAAAAGTATATATTAGTACCTACACATTTTAAGAGGAACACTTTTGTACTTTTTAGATACTAATATGTACCCTTGAGGTATTAATATGGACCTTTTAGGTACCAACTTGTACCTTTTGAAAAGGCACCACCCCAGTCCCAGTGACAGCTCACGTACCTTTATTTCTAAGAGTGTACAGTACATTTAGGGTGTGTTTTATAATGATAAAAGTACCAGCAAAAGTGTTTAGTAAGATGGTATTCATAAATTTATGAAATGGTTTTATCGCTGGTGGGTCGAAAATTACCCAAAGGACAATCGTTGTACCCTAAATGTGTTCAGCATTTACGAAAACAGAACATGATTATTATGATTTTTTTCTAATAAGATAAAAAAATAAACATTGTTCAGATTTCTTCTGCTGTTAAAATGATGCCAGGTTCCTTTATTATTAAATTATGGATTATTAGCATGCCTATTATGAAGATATTGACTGCTTATTAGCACTTATAAACCACATAATCTGCATGATCCTTAAGCCTACTCAGTACTTAAAACAACTATTGCATCCCTAACTATTAATGAGCAGAAGTTTATTGAGGCAAAAGTCATAATTAAGGATTTATTAATAGCGAGAGTTGTACCTTAAAGGGGAAATGAAGCACTCAGTCAAGTTTACCTTATTTTGTACATTTTATTCCACTTTAATGAAAATATAATAAACAAACTCGATTAATGTAACCATTTAGCAGAAAACGGCATGTTTTACTGTAGATTTTAGACCTAGGGCGCCGCCATCTTGGAATATCGCTGTGTCTGACGTCACGGGGTTGGTTTGCGGTGATAAGCTGAACGGACACAATGGAAGTAAAGGAGTGAACGCGGAGACTGGACAGCCTAATTTAACCCAATGCGTGAAGTTGTGGGCGTGGAGCTGCTGCAAATACTAGCATCAGATGTGTGTCTAATATAAAAGTATATAAATGTATTCTACTTTCCTTTTTTCCTCCTTTAATCACCGATCATTTGATGCGCTTTGATTCACTCTCTGTATTACTCTGCCTGACTGCCTGTCTGGGTTTCAAACGTGACTGTAACGGACTAAACACGGACACTGAACAGCTTAATTTAACCCAATGCATGAAGTTGTGGATGTGCATCACAGAGCTGGTGAAAACACAACAAATACAAGCATTTAAGTGTCTTGAGTTGTGTATTTTTCTTTTGCTAATACCTCTCGTTTGATGCGCTGTGATCAACTCTTTCACGCTGCTCCAGCACTGCCTGACGAGGGGATTTACATTCAGACTAATGCAATGATTTAAATCATACATGACTTCATGCTTTACTAAGTCACGTCTGTCTGGATTGTCAAGACATATTCCCTCTTCAAGTCCATAGACTCGATCTCTCAACATGTATGAAGGATAAAAACCTGCCATAAGAAACACCGCGCTGATCTGAGTTTGGTTTAAACACGAGCAGAGGCGAGGGGGTGTAGCGGTGAAAAGTGAAAGTACCCGCCCCCATGACGTCAGTAATGATTCACTCTCCCAATACTGTGGTTTTCAACTAGGTCCGGTGTAAGCGTCATGGGGCGAGAACAAAAAAAGTAGTTAAAAATTTACATAATATAATATCATTAAAAATACTGCAAAAAAAGAAGTGATTATTTGGCTTTACTTTTAAAAAAGAGAGTTAACTTGTTGCCTTATAATTAAGTAAACAAATTACTGTATGTGCATAATTATTAAAGTCAACGGGTTTACTGATTTTGTTTTAAGTAACTAATTGCATAGGGCGGCACGGTGGCGCAGTGGGTAGTACAATCGCCTCACAGCAAGAAGGTCGCTGGTTGGAGTCAGTTGGCATTTCTGTGTGGAGTTTGCATGTTCTCCCCGTGTTGGCGTTGGTTTCCTCCACAAGTCCAAAGACATGTGGTATAGGTGAATTGGGTAGGCTAAATTGTCTGTAGTGTGTGTGTGAATGAGAGTGTATGGGTGTTTCCCAGTGATGGGTTGCAGCTGGAAGGGCATTCGTTGCGTAAAAACATATGCTGGATAAGTTGGCGGTTCATTCCGCTGTGGCGACCCCAGATTAATAAAGGGACTAAGCTGAAAAGAAAATGAATGAATGAACTAATTGCATTTAACAGTGTATAATAATTCAATAAGGGCGACACGGTGGCTCAGTGGTCTCACACTGTTGCCTCACAGCAGGAAGGTCGCTGGTTCGAGTCCCGGCTGGGTCAGTGTGTGTTTCTGTGTGGAGTTTGCATGTTCTCTCCGTGTTGGCGTGGGTTTCCTCCGGGTGCTCCCGTTCAAACACATGCGCTATAGGGGAATGGATGAACTAAATCGGCCGTAGTGTATGAGTGTGTATGGGTGTTTCCCAGTATTGGGTTGCAGCCAGAAGAGCATAAACTGAGTAAAGCCTATGATGGAATAGTTGGCGGTTCATTCCGTTGTGGCGACCTCTGATTAATAAATGAACTAAGCCGAAGGAAAATGAATGAACACAAAGAAGCTATAATATTAACAATAAACGGCCAATTCGTAACTTTTTGATTAGTGGCTAATTCGTATGAATTCGTACGATCTAATTCGTACAAATTAGTACGATTTGCCCATCACCCAATGACGGTTGGGGTTAGGGGTGGGGTTGGGTGCCACGCCTCCTTTTTAAAATCGTACATTTTCGTACGACTGAACTCGTACGAATTCGTATGAATTAGCCACTAAACTGACAAAACGTAAAATACTTACGTTTCCTCGTGAGATCAGGCTGAAATACCTGATTTTACTGAGGAATTAATAGCACAGGTAAAACAATAAAGCTATTGACTGGTTGCTTCTTTATAATAAGCACAGGATAGGAGACCAGGGCAGCAAGAAACAGGGTGTTTAATGTTTACCATTTAAGGTAAGTTGTTGGAAAATAATTGAATACATTGAAATAAATTGAATTTGTTTGTTTAAATCAAGCCCATATAAATTGTTTGCAGCCACTTACCCTAAAATAATTGAGTAATTCCAATGAATCTTTTTATTTTCTAGCGCGAGAGGAAAAACGAGAAGAGAAAACTGACTCTGACGGAGAGATAAGAAAAGAGGGATGAGGAGGAGGAAGACCCTCCATCGACACTATGCTGGGAGTGACCAGAAATCAGACCTGTGGGAGACTTTTCCATCAGCACAGCTCCATTACACACACACACACACACACACACACACACACACACACACACACACACACACACACACACTAAAGAATGTTTTCCCAATCCCAGTGTTGACATACAGATATGTAGATTTTCCTCATATAGTGTAGCAGATTGTTTCTGGTGCTTTTAGATATTGCTCTGTTTGATCGAGTATGTTGAACTGCGGGGTTTATGGAGGAGAAATGTGATGGGGATTTTAGGCCTGTCGACCTGAAGACACAAATGGGATGCAAAAAAAATCAGGGGTCACAGTATCAGCCCACAGCAGGGCCACACATACTGCTGTGAGAGAAATCCACTGTTCTGATAGATTGCGGAGAGTTTGATTTGTTACCGGCATGCTCTCTTCTCACAATATTCACGCTTTGTGTTGTTCTCAAATAAAGGTTAATCATAGTACTGGAGGTCAAACACCTACTTGAGGAATTTAACAAAACATGACCAATCGTATACGTAATCGTAAGACTTTCTGTTTGTCTGACAATTGATATACAGCTTTGACATATAAACTGCTTTAAAACATTTACTATCATTGTTTTTTATTTAATTTTATAATGTTGTAGCTACATGAGGTGCATTTCCATTACAATTTCTCTCAAAGTGTTGATAAAAAACTATGGCGGAATTTTTTTAATTGGTAATTAAAATTGACGCAGTTTGTGGCTATAGTAATGTAGATAGTGTTTTTTTAAATATACCATAGTAAAGTAGTTGCTATGGTAACACAACAACTATAGTAATTCATCTGTTATGGCGATTCTACAGTTGCTATGGTAACACAACTATAGTAATTAATCTGTTATGACGATTCTACAGTTGCTATGGTAACAACAACTATAGTAATTAATCTGTTATGGCGATTCTACAGTTCCTATAGTAACACAACTATAGTAATTAATCTGTTATGACGATTCTACAGTTGCTATGGTAACAAAAACTATAGTAATTAATCTGTTATGACGATTCTACAGTTGCTATGGTAACAACAACTATAGTTACTGATCTGTTATGACGATTCTACAGTTGCTATGGTAACAACAACTATAGTAATTAATCTGCTATGACGATTATACAGTTGCTATGGTAACACAACTACTATAGTAATAGATCTGTTGTGGTGATTCTACAGTTGCTATGGTAACAACAACTATAGTAATTTATCTGTTATGGCGATTCTACAGTTGCTATGGTAACACAACAACTATAGTGATTGATCTGCTGTGGAGATTCTACAGTTGCTATGGTAACAACAACTATAGTAATTGATCTGTTGTGGAGATTCTACAGTTGCTATGGTAACAACAACTATAGTAATTGATCTGTTGTGGAGATTCTACAGTTGCTATGGTAACAACAACTATAGTAATTGATCTGTTGTGGTGATTCTACAGTTGCTATGGTAACAATAACTAGTAATAATCTGTTATGGCGATTCTACAGTTGCTATGGTAACAACAACTATAATAATTAATCTGTTATGGCGATTCTACAGTTGCTATGGTAACAACAACTATAGTAATTAATCTGTTATGACGATTCTACAGTTGCTATGGTAACAACAACTATAGTAATTAATCTGCTATGACGATTATACAGTTGCTATGGTAACACAACTACTATAGTAATAGATCTGTTGTGGTGATTCTACAGTTGCTATGGTAACAACAACTATAGTAATTTATCTGTTATGGCGATTCTACAGTTGCTGTGGTAACACAACAACTATAGTGATTGATCTGCTGTGGAGATTCTACAGTTGCTATGGTAACAACAACTATAGTAATTGATCTGTTGTGGAGATTCTACAGTTGCTATGGTAACAACAACTATAGTAATTGATCTATTGTGGTGATTCTACAGTTGCTATGGTAACAATAACTAGTAATAATCTGTTATGGCGATTCTACAGTTGCTATGGTAACACAACAACTATAGTAATTGATCTGTTGTGGAGATTCTACAGTTGCTATGGTAACAACAACTATAGTAATTGATCTGTTGTGATGATTCTACAGTTGCTATGGTAACAACAACTATAGTAATTGATCTGTTGTGGAGATTCTACAGTTGCTATGGTAACAACAACTATAGTAATTGATCTGCTGTGGAGATTCTACAGTTGCTATGGTAACACAACAACTATAGTGATTGATCTGCTGTGGAGATTCTACAGTTGCTATGGTAACAACAACTAGTAATAATCTGTTATGGCGATTCTACAGTTGCTATGGTAACACAACAACTATAGTAATTGATCTGTTATGGCGATTCTACAGTTGCTATGGTAACACAACAACTATAGTGATTGATCTGCTGTGGAGATTCTACAGTTGCTATGGTAACAACAACTAGTAATAATCTGTTATGGCGATTCTACAGTTGCTATGGTAACACAACAACTATAGTAATTGATCTGTTGTGGTGATTCTACAGTTGCTATGGTAACACAACAACTATAGTAATTGATCTGTTGTGGTGATTCTACAGTTGCTATGGTAACAACTACTATAGTGACTGATCTGTTGTGGTGATTCTACAGTTGCTATGGTAACACAACAACTATAATAATATAAACAAATGACCCATTACTGTAGTTTTATACAGTATTTATACAGTATTTTACAGTAAACATTACAGTTATCAGTTACCTTTAGCTAATAGTACAGTAAGCATTAGCATACATTAACAAAGATGCGTAAAAATGATAATATATTAGGAATAAAAACACTACAGTATTCACTATACATTACTATAGTATTTTTATATGGGTTGAAATGTGCTTACTTACAGGAACATCTCAGATTTGGGTGGAACTAAAATACAAAAAAGCAGAAAAATATTTTTATTTGCACACAATCACACCTAAAACTACTCCAGATCTACTTTATAAACAACGAGTATGAGGAAAATGCATAGAGCGCAATGACCTTGCCTTTAAGGTACACTGTAAAGAATAGGCCTTTTTAACACACTCAGGATATTCAGTTCCTTCCCAGCGTCTCTTGTTTTAAAGGAAAGCTGCTGTGTATGTTGGCTGTATCTGATGGCGCAGTGAATGGGGGGCACCTCTCGCAGAGACCCTCACTTTTTCCCTCGTTTTCTTCTCTCTTTCAGCAAACAGTACCTTTCTGTTCCGCAGCGAGAGTCTGTCCTCCCTCGCCGCTTGCCCTCTCTCTCTCTCTCTGTCTCTTTCTTAAATAAATCAGTGTTGGTTGGGGCTCGACCGTCATAAATCAAGGCCTGTCCACTGCTGGAGTCTACCCAGTTTAGTTGTCACTGCCTGGCCTTCACTCAGGATTAATTAAAGCCCTGATATAAAGGCCAGATGTGCTGGGGCACTCACTCACACACACACACACTCACACACACGAATGCACAGTCAAATAGGTGCACATGCAAACACTGACACAAGTAACCTATGCACATTAATAAAGTTCATACACAAATTACAGCTAATTTAGGCATGTCTACACACTACGAAGAATATATGAACACATAAATAGTGTCAACAAGTTTAAGAATGAAAATTAAATGCATTAAAAAGTTATAGAAGTTGCAAAAGTGAGTATGTGTGTGTGAGAGAACTAGTTAGAAACATTTCAAACCATCTGAATGACTGTATAGTTGTGTATTGTACATGATTTTGTTAAATTTAATAATTAATTATTAATAGGTTTTAATCCTCACATTGGTTTTATTTTTTATTTGTGTTTGTATTTATCAAAGTTACAATTGTGTTTTTTTCTGCATGAATATATGTATTATATAATCACTTTACGATTTTATTCATTTATGTAATCTTTGAGATTAATTGATACTTGTTGCATCACAAACACGAATATTTAACAATTTATAAAAAATGAATTACTCTCTAGTCATTGAATATTAGGCACGAATATATATAAATACATATATATATATATATATTGTGATTGTGATTTTCGAAAGTATTATGACGCTTTGTAAACGTTTATTATTACCATTTGTTGAGTCTCCCAATACAGTTTAATATAGCGCTTGGACCTGAAAGACGCTTTGGTTGATGTCACACTTAACAAGCGGATATCACTTTGCAAAATTGCCTGACAACGATGGTCAAACGGTTGCCCTGTTCATCATCAGCATAAGTTTTTCTTCTACGTTGTCGGGTGCAGATATCTTTACAAGGACAGTCAAACCTGAGGTATTTGCCATTGTAGGGACAGGCATGTCTAATTAATAATAATAATAATAATAATATTTAATAATATTACAAATGTTTATGTCAGGCATCATCATCGGGTAGCACGATTGCCTCACAGCAATAAGGTCGCTGATTCAAGCCCCAGCTGGGTCAGTTGGTGTTTCTGTGTGGAGTTTGCATGTTCTCCCCATGTTGGCGTGAGTTTCCTCCGGGTTCTCCGGTTCCTCCCACAGTCCAAACACATGCGCTATAGGGGAAAGTGTGAAAGAATATGTATGGGTGTTTCCCAGTGTTGGGTTGCAGCTTGAAGGGCATCCAATGAGTAAAACATATGCTTGAATAGTTGGCAGTTCATTCTGCTGTGGTGACCCCTGATGAATAAAGGTAAGGAGTAAAAAACGAGCAAAAAAGCGTGTGGGACATACCTGCCAACACTCCCGTTTTTCCCGGGAGTCTCCCGTATTTCAGACCCATCTCCCGTATTGTTCTGTCTCCCGGAAAACTCCCGGAATTCAACCCCCACCCCGGTCCTCAGCAGTTTGGTACCAGGGGCGCCTCCAAGGGGTGGCCAGGGGTGGCCACGGCCACCCCTGGGTAAACTCTGGCCACCCCTGTGGCCACCCATATATGATTTTGCTGTTGACATTATTAATTTAAATGTACTTATGTAAATTCCCAATATTTCAATAAATAAAATGCAGCCACTAAATTATTGTTGGTGCCACTGACGTAGCTGATTCACTGCTCTCCCCCTCAGCGCTGGTTCAACGCTGGTGAAAGCAAACTGACGCATGCGCGCAGAAAACCATTCCCGTGCGCCTCACGCACTCCTGTGAGAATCCCGGTTGTTTGCATGCATTCCGATAAAATACGCGCCGCTCATGCGCCGTGAAACAGGAGTAACAGCCTTTTGTGCAGAGGTGTCGGCACGCATCGAGTTTTGCAAGTCGACTAAACTAAAGTTTTTATAATATGATGATGTAGTAAGTTTCACTAAGCATGGCTTTAAAGCAGAAAGGAGGGATAAAGAGTCAGGGAGGTAAGACTTCATTACATTATGTTGTGTATGGGATGGTTCGCCCATGGTGTCATTTAAACTAGAACCACCACTGCCCTCCCCGATCGTCGTTGACAGCACACACACACCTTCAATAGACAGCAATGGCAATATAATTTTTACCTTAAGTTACATCAATAGAAGAAGCTGCATTAATAATATTGTGGCTCAAAAAGGAATATGGATAAATTATATTATTAGGGTCTGTATAGTGAATGTGTGTGTAGTAATGCCTTTTGTTCAGTTTGTTCATTTGTTTGTTTTATTAATTAATTCATGAAACTTCATGAATTTTAGACTTGGCATATACCATATTCTGTGCATTAAAAGTATGTAAAAAATAACTAAAAAGTTATATATATATATATATGAAAAGTGTTTTTAAACTAAATATTGATTTTTATTTGATTTGCACATGTACTTGCTGAATTATTTCAAGGAATAAATTGCAATATTTTAAGAGTAATTAATTAAACGAATTAAAACCACATTATTTCATTTACCAGAAACAAAAATCTAACATTACACTGAATTCATAAAAAAAAAATTTCTTGCCACCCCAAGATTTGCTGCGGCCTCTTCTGGCCACCCCTAAGAAAATTTTCTGGGGGCGCCACTGTTTGGTACAGACCGGCGTGAAACCAGGTGCATGTGCGTGTGCAACCTCCCCGCTCTACAGTTCACGCGCCCACATCTATCTCCCCCCCTCCCGCTTTTTTAGTTCCCCCCCACCGCCCCACGGGCTCCCGGAATTCATGAACCAAATGTTGGCAGGTATGGTGTGGGACTCTGATGGAGAGATGGAGGGAGTAAGTTGAAGGAGTGGAGGAGCAGGAGGAGGAGCGTTGAACTGATGGAGGGAGTGAGTTGGAGGTGTGGAAGAGCAAAAGGAGGAGCGTTGGACTGATGGAAGGATGGAGGGAGTATGTCGGGCAGTGGAGGAGCAAAAAGAGGAGTGTTGGACTCTAATGGAGAGATGGAGGGAGTAAGTTGAAGGGGTGGAGGAGCAGGAGGAGGAGCGTTGGACTCTGATGGAGGGAGTAAGTTGAAGGGGTGGAGGAGCAGGAGGAGGAGCGTTAGACTGATGGAAGGATGGAGGGAGTATGTCGGGCAGTGGAGGAACAAAAAGAGGAGTGTTGGACTCTGATGGAGAGATGGAGGGAGTAAGTTGAAGGAGTGGCGGAGCAGGAGAAGTGTTGGACCGAAGGAGGGATGGAGAGACTAAGTCGGGCAGCGGAGGAGCAGAGAAGGAGTGTTAGATTGATGGAGGGATGGAGGAAGTAAGTTGGAGAAGTGGAGGAGCAGAAGGAGGAGTGTTGGACTCTGATGGAGGGAGTAAGTTGGAGGTGTGGAAGAGCAAAAGCAGGAGCGTTGGACTGATGGAAGGATGGAGGGAGTATGTCGGGCAGTGGAGGAGCAAAAAGAGGAGTGTTGGACTCTGATGGAGAGATGGAGGGAGTAAGTTGAAGGTGTGGCGGAGCAGGAGAAGTGTTGGACTGAAGGAGGGATGGAGAGACTAAGTCGGGCAGCGGAGGAGCAGAAGAGGAGTGTTGGACTGATGGAGGAATGGAGGAAGTAAGTTAAGGAGTGGAGGATCTAAAAGAGGAGTGTTGGACTGATGGAGGGAGTACGTTGGAGGAGTGGAGGAGCAAAAAAAGAAACGTTGGACTGATAGAGGGAATAAGTTGGAAAAGTGAAGGAGCAGCATGAGTAGTTTAGGACTGATGGAGGGAGTAAGTTGGAGGAGTGGAGGACCAGAAGGAGGACTATTGGACTGATGGAGGGATGGAGTTAAAGTAGAATAGCACAAGGAGGAGTGTTGTTGGACTGATGGAAGGATGGAGGGAGTAAGTCAGAAAGGAGCAAAAAGAGGAGTGTCAGACTCTGAGTTGGATTCATCCTTCTACACTGTAAAAAAAGTTGACTCAACTTAAAATTGTAAGGCATCTTGCTGCACAGCTTTTTTTGAGTTGCCTCAACTTTTAACCCAAGTGCTGCAAAGCTCTGCAGCGAGATGCCATGTACTATTGAGTCATCTTGATGCTTCTACAGTGTATAGGCTTGAATGGAGGGAGTCAGTCCTGCAGTGGAGGCTCATGGGAGTTTGGTGTGCTTGTGGTCAGTCGCCGCTCTGTCTGACTGCCAGAGTCACTCCTGCACACAGGAAATGAGCGTTTCCAGCTTCCTCTTTTCACACAGCTCTCGTCTGTTCTGATGTTTCCACATTTTCACTGCAGATCTCCACTGATCTCTCACTCCTGCTGCTGCTTTATAGAGGCGCAGAGCTGAGGAAACCAAGCAGACACTACACACACTGCTCCAGAACATCTAAACATCTGAGTCACATGGATGTAAACACCTGTAGGTTGACGCTTTTCCATATTTTGGGATGTAATTTTCCACTTATTTTGCATTTTGGGATCTTGATCTTTTCCTCAAAAGCTTTTGATGATAAAATGTTTTAAAAACGCTCTTATATTGTTATTTATAATAGTGTGCAGTGCTATATTGTCTGGGTTGGTGTTGTATATTAGGCCACAAACACCTTGTAATAAACTGCAGCACATTTTCTGATATTTTACAGACTTATTCCTCTCTATATGTTGTTTCCTAAACAATATCTTGTCTCAAACTACTAAAACTTTAATAAAAGTCACTCTGTCTACACTGCAGAGTTGGATTTTTAACATCAAAACGTGCACAGAGCAGTGATAAAACTCCGTAACATCACTGAATCAACTTATTTATATTTGATCATATTCAGTAATCATTCATTAATCAAGTAGTGAAGGTTCAGTAATTGTAGGCTACCACTTTTTACACTGTATGAATTTGTTACAACAACATAATAATAATAATAATAATAATAATAAACATCATTCAAACAAAATATGTCCTCCCATTATCTCCTCATTATTATTATTATTACAAGTATTTCTACCATTGTCATTATTCAGGTTGCTGTAGTTGTTTTGTTATAGTAGTAGTAGTAGCAGCAGTAGTCAATGCAGTAGTAACAATTGTATTTGTAGTTGGGATTGTTGAAGTAGTAGTTGTAGTAGTTTCTGTAGATGTCGTTGGTATAGTGGTATCAGAAGTAGTAAAGGTGTTGGTGTAGTAGTAGTAGTAGTAATCTGTGTAGTAGTATCAGAAGTAGTAGATGTTGTTGATGTAGATAATGTAGTAGTAGTGATTCCTGTAGTAGTATCAGTAATAGTAGAAGACGTTGTTGTAGTAATATCAGTTGTAGTAGATTATGTAGTAGTAGTTGTTGTGGCTGTAGTAGCAGCTGCAATAGTAGTTATATTAGTAACTTTCTGTAGTAGTAGTTGGTGTAGTACTTGTGATTTATTGTTGTTGTTGTTGTTGTCAGTTATTACTGTTGTCCTTTCTCTTTACTGTCATCATTTACCATCATACATTACTAGCGTTGTTGCCACTCTTTACCACTGACTGGTCTCTTTCTATTTGTTTATTTATATCTATGATACTTCATTTATTGACTGTCATTGTCCCCTATGTATGTACTCTGACCTGTCCACCATGTTACCTTTACATGCACACACGCACACACATACATATACACACACACACACACACACACACACGCACACACACATATATACACTGCCAGTACCTGACTGTATTGTTGTTATTTTTGTTTTTCGTTGTTGTTTTTTATGTTTTATTTTCTTTGTATGATCCCAATTTGTGTACATTTTTGCATATTCTAAAAAAAAAAATAAATAAATAAAAAATATGAAAGAAAATCTGATTTGATGAATGAAAAGATTTGATTATTAATCACTGGAACATATTTCAATTAAACATGCCAACATATTTAGTATAAACTACGCTTATTGATATTTGATATTACAAATTCACACGTATAACAAATGCATAAACACTAGTGTTAATAACAGTAATAAGCTTCAGCATAAGAATAAACTTTAACAACACGTGCTCATCAGTAGGCCCACATGGAATCTGCACGCTCAGAAGTCCGCAGATTTTATGCAGATTTCCGCAGATTTTTAGCCCATCATTAATTCTGTTTATTTACTTGAGTAAATGTGTGTAAATCTGAATTTATTCAGTTTTTAAATTACACATATTTCACATATTAAGGTTTTCGCTATGAGACTCCCAAAATAAATCCGCAGATTTTTACCAAAACTCTCCGCAGAAATTGCAAAAAACGTCTGCAGATTCCGTCTGGCCCTACTCATCAGCCAATCAGAATCAAGCATTAAACAGCACAGTGGTCAGTATATTTGCATGTCATTCATTCATTTTCCTTCCGTTTAGTCTCTATTTCAGAGGTCACCACAGCAGAATGAACCGCCAACTATTCCAGCTATGTTTTACCCAGCGGATGCCCTTCCAGCTGCAACCTAGTACTGGGAAACACCCATACACACTCATTCACTACGCCCAATTTAGTTGATCAATTCCCCTATAGTGCATGCCCTTGGACTGAGGGGGGAACCGGAGCACCTGGAGGAAACGCGGGGAGAACATGCAAACTCCACACAGAAATGCCAACCTTGACCTTCTTGCTGTGAGGCCACAGTGCTAACCACTGAGACATGCCACCATACTTGATCATACTGAGATAAAAGTTTGCGCAACGTCTGGTTCACAAAGACTTTAAATTTAATATGAAATCAAAATTTACAATGTTAATTTAGCAAGTGTGCATTGTTATTAAAAGTGTTTTTTTTTTATGTGTGTTATGGTAATCTTCAATCCAAATCTGAGCATCTGCTTCTGGGTTTGGATTTGCTCCTCCTCTGATGATTCTGAAGGTTTCAGACACAATATTATTAGCCACGCCCCTCTTACTGTTAGTTAATATGAGGGACTGATGTGCAAAAAGAAACCCCGCCCCCTACTCAATATTCCATTGAAAGTACAGTTAGAAGTACATCAACACACAGGCCCGTAGCCAGCCTGGTGAAAGGGGGGGTTCTTTTTTCTCAAAAAGTGGACCTTTTTGCAGTTATACACCTCAGCTTCTATTTAACTATGAGATATAAATACTGCATTTAGTGACAGCCAGTACTTTTTTTTTTTGCTGGATTAGCTAGTTAGATGTCATCATAATCACACTTTTTGATGCACTAAATATATTTCCTAAAAATTTCAATAAAAAATTTCAATAAAAAAAAATTAAAAGAAGACAAATTTTTAAAATACAAATTTGTTACATCATATATCATTAGGAAAAAATAGGAATCTGTTAAAGTTTTTAAGTAAAAAACTGTAGCCTACTGTCATTTATTAGACGAAAAACAAACTGGCCAGCATTCAACTGTCCTCAATATGGCCATTTCAATAAAAAAAAAAATCATTGAAACATAATAATAATAATAATAATAATAATAATAATAATAATAATAATAATGAATTCTTCAGATTTTTTCTAGCCTCTTTGGTAAAAAAAAGTACATTTGAGAATTTATGGATATCAACAGTAGTCAAAATATATTCAAAATAATTTAATATGCTCCGCTTCTGGTGCTTAATTCACACCTTTTTATTGCTCATTTTTATTTCAGGAATAAGGTCCAAGATTTAGAATAAAAGTTATCTGCAAATGTTTTCTCTGTTTAAAAACAATAGTGAAAGAAGACTTCTCTTACATCATAGTCCCACCGAAGCGGACAGAGGATTCTGTTTGGTCTTAAAGCCTTTTTTGATGGATTATTTTCATTATTTATGATGGCATAGCAGTCAAAATAGTACAAATGAGCTCATGTATGGGGCAAATTCTGGACCTTTGTCAGTAAGGGGTGGGTCTTAACGCGGCCAGTTAGCCTAGAACCTCATGGATAGGGACAGATTTTCATCAGTAACTTAAGTAACTTTAGCCTTACCTTGTTTGGCAGTCTTTTTGAACATATGTTCAATATTTTGCGATAATGACGCCGCTGCCGGGCCTTTCTGCCACTCTTGCTCTTTTCGACCCATAGCGTTACTCAGTATGGATGTCGCACGACTCGCATCAAAGATTCAAATGTTACCACTCAGTGGGTTATGTCACGTGACTCGCGTCACATTATTGTGGCTTTGAGGCTCCATGGGATTTGAATTACTGGCCATAGTTATATAAAATTACACTTTATTACAATATATATTAAATATAATATATTAATTAGATAATAAATATATTATACAATTTAAAATTACATAAAATAACTAAAAGGACAAAATCTGGACCTTTTGGTCGTGGGGAGTGGTTCGTTCGAAACACCCGACCCCCCCCCCCCTGGCTACGGGCATGACACACTGAAATAAAAGTCCCAGCTACTTTATGACTTTAAAGTTATCAACTAGAGTTATTTCATAATAATATGAATAAATATTGTGATTGAATTTTTTTGTCACTTTTTAACAACTGAATTAACATCAGCTACTGAGGATGATTAATTTACAAAAAAACAACAACATTAATATAAAATATATGACAAACGCATTAAAGGTGCTGTACGTCAGTGTTTGACTCTAAAGCATAAAAACACCAGAATATGTGTGCAGATATTTAAGAAACATCCTAAGTGAACAAACTTGTTTTTCTGAAAAACAATGCTGAAGTCAGATGTTCTGCTTTGAAAATGGTTTTCCCGTGCCGGAACGCTGTCTTTGTTGTAAATGTAACCTGCACAATGCCAGTTTAGCCAATTATATTTCAGCACTCCGGGTCGCCTTGTTGGAAAACAGCGTATTTCATTCACTCATTCAGAAAGACTCTGAAAGCATGCGTCCGTGACCGAAAATGCGACATAGCAGACGTCGAAATGAGACAGATTCAGTTCCACATGAGGTTATTAATTAGCAAATAATATAAATATTACGAGCGTAAACATTAGATGAGCAGGTCACACTGTAACCGCATGTTCTAACATCACGCTTCATGACGAGATACGCAGTGATGAGCAGTTTGCACCAGACGAAACACGACAGAAATGTAAACACAGCCATTCAGAAGCACAGAATAGTGCACTCAATCACGAAACGGTAAGGTTTATAATCTATTCAATACATGTTAACCCTCTTTAACATCATTAAATGTAGATGCTGAATCACTTATATGTGTTTAGTTCTAGAGTTCAGTTTCAGACGGTTTATTGTTTTCTCCAGATCTGAGCTGAACTATCTGCTGCTGCTTTCAGTATATGGCAATAAATGTCCTGTAAAATGCCATTCAAACTCACATTGTTAGCATTTAGCACTGAATAAAGCACACGAGGTTTACCTGAGGTGATCACTGTCATAGGTTTCACATGTTCAGCTGTGAGAAACAGAAGCTGTTTCTAATATATCAATTCCAGGTGTTGGTTAGAACCGAAACTCCTTTTAATATGGAGAATATTCCCTCTATTGCGAGTCGTTGCTTTTATTGAGAACACAGTGTAAATCACTCGCTCCTGTCCTCAATCTGGCAACCCGCGCTTGTGTTTGTTTTGATCCAGGAGTGCAATACCTAGTTCAACCACTGGGTCTCAAACTCACACACTGCACCTTTAAATAAATGCATGTTAAATGTTACTGGAGCGGGTCAATGTTACTACTCCAGCGGGATCCTGCTGTCCTGCAAACCACAGCTTCATTTCAGTCGTGTCTGACAGAGATATTAGATGAAAGACGAGTCAACATGTCTTAAATTATTACGGACATGTTTCTAATTTGCCCCGTCGACCTGATCTGTGCTCTCTGGAGCCCTGCGGACATCCACACCTGCTTCTCTCTCTCTCTCTCACACACACACGCGCACACGCACACGCACACGCACACGCACACACACACACACACACACACACACACCATTTTGTTTTATCTCTGTAAATGTGAACACATCTGGGACTTTATTTATTCAAATCAAATTATTAATCCAAGAAAAAAGCATCATAACTTTAAAAAAAAATACTAAGAAAATATTAATATTGGCTGTAGCAGTTGTTACCATACAAATTAAAAGTATTCTATAATATATCATACACCTAGACGTTTGTTTTGGTTTGTCTTGTTTTGGTTTGCATATGTGAATCCCGCAATCGTGCTCGGATCCACAGCAAAATAATCCAAGAATATTAAAATAGTCCAAGATCGCCTGAAAGAGGTGGTCTCGGCTCGATTAAAGCGAACTCTGGAGTGGATCAATCGTAGTGAGAAAGCAAAACGATCCAATGAACTAACGAAGCAGGTTATATTACAGTGTATTATGGTTATGTAATAGCCATGTATACGGCTATATGAAGAGAAAATTAAATTAGATTAGATTCAACTTTATTGCCATTACACATGTACAAGTACAAGGAAACGATGAGTGAATTCTATAACAGATGAGTGATGAGTAGGGCGAGATGCCACCATTGCTACCCTTAAATGTGCATTTCATGTGGAATACGAAAGTGAAAGCATGCTGAAATATTACAGAGAGCTGTGTTTTACCATCTGATCATTTTTCCATATTCTAATGTTATAATATTTTGTATTAGGCCTGTTGTTTTGCACATTTCTGCACTGACATCTCGACAGAAAGATCAGCATTGATCTGCTTCATGATCTGACTGCAGTCTTGGTTCACCTGTTATTTCTCTATAATTTAAGCCTGGCGTCACGGTGGCACAGTGGGTATAGGGAAATTGATGAACTACATTGACCGTAGTGTATGAGAGCGAAAGAGTGTGTATGGGTGTTTCCCAGTGTTGGGTTGCAGCTGGTAGGGCATCCGCTGTGTGAAACATATGCTGGATAAGTTGGCGGTTCATTCCGCTGTGGCGACCTCTGATTAATAAAGGGACTAATCCGAAAAGAAAATGAATGAATAATTTAAGCTTAAAATCCAGAATTCTAGCCAACATTTTTTTTATTAGATTAATTAATTCAATAGATAGATTTGTACAACATTTGACAGCTGAAATGAGGCTATATATGAGAAAGTCTGACCTCTCTGATTTATATTTGGTGACGATGTCAAAATTAAAGTGCACATTTTCACTTATAATGCCTTATTGCTCATCAATTTAAATTAAATAACGACGTATGAGCTGAGCAGAACCCATGCGACTCTGAAAATAACAACATAGGCTCATTGTGGAAACGTACGCCTATATACATTTCTAGAGACCGGGAATTATGTAGCCAGAGGTACGTATCTTTAAAGCAAACACTATAAGCTGGTATGATGCCATTCCTTTTCTCGTGCTACCAGCTGACCGCTTACCTCCGTGTGGACGGCTTTCCTGCTGTTACCGGTTTGTCTAGTGGCTCGCCGTGTACGCTGGCGAACTTGAGATGCAGAGAGGAGTTGACCGCGACAAGGAGGTTGGAGTCCGGTCAGTTGGTCAGTCAGAATGTCAGTTAGTCGCGAGCGGCCTCTGGTGGACTATGCGAGAACAGCAGGCATGAATGGCAGTCACGAGAGAAATTTGAGATCTGAAAAAGTGTACACAGAGGCCTCTGGTAGATTTGCGAAAACAAAAACTGCAAAAAAACGTACCTCCTGGGGCGTATTTGGCGCTCTCCAGAAATGTATACAGGGGTACGTCTTCAAAATGAGCCTGGGTTGGAAAATAAAACCTGAAGGTCTGATCAATGTGAGGACAGTTTTAACTATTTTGGTCTGATTATAAACTCTACTATGTGAAAGCGAACCACACCGAGAACAAAAATAAACACTGCACCAAATGTAATCCGTTTCAGAACAAAACAATTGATCTATAGGTGTGAACGCAGCCTTATTTATAACAAAGACTTTTACCTTAATAAATCTGCTTATCAATAGTTGTTAGGGCAGATGGGCTTTATATGTGCTAATAAACAGTTCATTCATTCATTTTCTTTTCAGCTTAGTCCCTTTATTAATCCGGGGTCGCCACAGCGGAATGAACCGCCAACTTATCCAGCATATGTTTTACGCAGCGGATGCAATTCCAGCTGCAACCCATCACTGAGAAACATCCATACACACTCATTCACACTCATTCACTACGGACAATTTAGCCTACCCAATCCCCCTATAGCGCATGTGTTTGGACTGTGGGGGAAACTGGAGCACCCGGAGGAAACCCACACCAACACGGGGACAACATGCAAACTCCACACAGAAACACCAACTGACCCAGCCGAGGCTCGAACCAGTGACTTTCTTGCTGTGAGGAGACAGCACTACCCACTGCGCCACCGCGTTGCCTAATAAACAGTTAATATCTTATAATAAGCAGGTAATAAACCACTAGTTAATAGTGAGAAATTGTACTGAAGCTGAAGTGTTATCATGAAGTCTGTCAGATTTAGAGAGTGTTGGATCTGAGCTCTTTGTAAAGGATTGTTGTGCTGTAGTTGTAAGTACTCACTGTGTGTGTGTGTGTGTGTGTGTGTGTGTGTGTGTGTGAATGTGTGCAGTGACCGCTGTTGGTAGTGGATGCCTGTGTGTGTGTGTGATCTGCTGTAATGTTCATCAGTGTTTCGGGGTCCCCAGGGCCGCTGGACCACACAGGCGGATGCAGGAACTCAGAATCGCCTGAAGATCCTCCTGACACACAGTTTGATGCTGATGCTGTGTGTGTGTGTGTGTGTGTTAACTTAAAGGGGACCCATTATTCCCCTTTCTACAGTATGTAAAATGCGTCTCTGCTGTGTCTAGAGTGTGTGTGTTTGAGTTGAGCTGAGAATATCACACAGATAATGTTCTCTAGCTCTCTGAAACTGACCCTTTCAGGCCTTGATTCTAATTGTGGTGTTTTGGTGACTGTCGCTTTAAATGCAAATGAGATTGTGCTCTTTTCAGAAGAGGGCGGAGCTACTAATGCCTATGCATCAGCATGGTGACAGATGTAAAACAGCAGTGTGTGTGTTGTCAGTGCTGGTCAGGTGTGCATGTGTGCTTCAGTGTGAGTGTGTGCTTCATGCTTCAGTCAGTCTATGTCGCTCCTGACGCTGTTCATTTGTGCTTCATCTTTAACTGTGTGTGTATATATATATATGGTAATTGAATGAATTATCTAGTTACAGTTTAGTTAAAGGTGTCCTTGTTCCTTGTTCTATCTTCTGAGTAATATTAATTAAGGTAGTTACTATATGGCCGCTGTGACAATGTGGGTTAGTGTGTTGCATAATTCATTAGAATTACTGTAGTAAGTACATGAAACACAGGTGCACCTTAAAATAAAGTGTAACTCCTTTTTTTTGTAAAGCATAAAAAAATAAATGTTATAATTTGTGAAATATAATCATGCGGTCCGCTGAGTTGCCATACACTGTAAAAAAAAAAAAAATGTCAACAACTTAAAATTTTAAGGTAACAAACTTCTGGACATTTTTGAGGTTACTTAACTTAAATCAAGTCAAGTGCAGTGATTGGGTTGAAAGTTGAGTCATTTTAAAATGTCCTGAAGTGTGAAATGAAATTAAATGTTCCTTAAAATTTTAAGTTGTCAATATATTTTTTTTACAGTGTATGGAGGTCATATATAGCACATATAAAAATTGAGCTTTAAATACATGTTGCATATGGGGTAAGTTTATTTACAAAAATGAACGTTTACATCATATATTTGTAAAAAAGATTATACATAAAGTTAATTTAATTGTACCAAATAAGTGACCTTGATAATCTTTAATCTCTCGGTAATAATGCTTTTTGTAAAAATAGCCTTTTGGGTTTTATTTAGCAGAACATCATCATTTCAAAAATAGATATATTGCAGGAATCGCTCTGTTTTTCTAGTTGCTACTGTAAATGAAGAGTGTTTGCATGTCAGTGTTCCAGCATACACTTTATTAATCTGAGAGAGAGAGATAGTTAAATTAGAAAAATATTATTACTATTATAAAATTACTTATATTTTACATTTTAAATATCATACAAAAGAAATAAAAAAATAAATATTGAATAAAAAATAAAAACATTATCCTTTTATCATAGGCCTAAAACATGTCCATCAACCACAGAGCCTCATATTTACACCATTCAATGTCAAATGTGTTCATCGACGGAACTATAAAAATTAAACTTAACAGAGTATCCAAAATATTCTAATGCTTTGGCAACGCGTAGGCAACATTAGTTATGCTAATAAAATCTGAATTAAACCTAGTCAGAAATTCAGAAACATTATTAAAACCCATCTGAATGTACAGTTGTGCATTGTATTATGATACATTTTAATAATAATACATATTGTTTCTTTCATTATAGTTTTAATCCTCTCATTAGTCTTTCTTATTTGTTTACACATCTGTCAAATTCTAAAAATGATAACTGTGTGTCACTTTTCTGTGTGTATATATGCATTATAGAATTACTTTTTGATTTTATTAATTGCTTATGTAACCAGCAATGCTTTGGCAATACTTCACAAGTCATGCCAATAAATCTCTTGTGAATTGAATTGAGGGAAAGATGAGGAGAAAGAAAGAGAGAGAGAGAAATAGCGAGCGATTGAGCGGCTGCTGAAACCTGACTCTCCATCCTGCACTCTTGACTCTCTCTCTGGGACTCTCGGTTTGGCCTGAACTTAATTGTGTCCCGATATTAACAACAGGGTGAGTGTGAGATCACAGCAGCAGCTGGACAGAGACTGAGACACACACACACACACAAATGTGACGGAGAAATCAAACACGCTGACAGATCAACTATTACGCACTTAGTTTTACATTATACTCATATTGTAAAAATAATGTGCATGTCAGTTGGATCTGCAAATAATTTCTGTAATTACATTTATAATTACACTATTGACCTTAACCCACTATTAAACCAACCCATACGATCATAACCCTTCCCATATCCCACCACAAGTCCACCAGAAGTGTTGTGCAATACAATATGAACACAATGAGTAAACTGTACTTGTTTTTTTTTCTCCATGCAAGTACATAGTAGCTTAGGCCACTTAATTCAAAGTGGGACCATATCTTCTTAACCGGAAACTGTTCAAAAACGCAAAGGTTTTTTTTTAATTTATTGTCATGTAAATATACCCTAACTATTAATAAATCATTAACTAAGAAGTTAAGCTCAATAAACTACTAATTAGCTGCTTAATAACAGTCAATAAGGTAGGAATTGGGTTTAGGTATTGGGTAGGATTAGGGATGTAGAGTAAGATCATACCTTATAAGTGCTAATAAACTGTGAATATCCTAATAATAGGCAGGTATTAAGCCAGCAGTAACGGTGTGAGTTGCTTAACTAAAGTTTAACCATAGTTTATTTCGCTCTGGTGTGAGTGTTAGAGATGATCTGTGTGAACAGAGTCTCTCTCAGACAGATACCCGCTCTGATCGATTCGTTCCAGCAGCCGAATGAACAGAGAAGGATTACATTTCATTAGTCCTGATCCTCCTTCGACATCAGAGGACACTCACTGTCTGAACAGCACTCACCCAACTTGAAAAAGTACTGTAGTATTTTACAGTGAATACTGTGGAGTTTTTAACCATACTGCAGTAAAGAAACTGAATTAATCAGTTGAGGTGATTCTACAGTTGCTATGGTAACACAACAACTATAGTGATTGATCTGTTGTGGTGATTTTACAGTTGCTATGGTAACACAACAACTATAGTGATTGATCTGTTGTGGTGATTTTACAGTTGCTATGGTAACACAACAACTATAGTGACTGATCTGTTGCAGTGATTCTATAATTGCTATGGTAACACAACAACTATAGCAACGGATTTGTTGCAGTGATTCTACAGTTTCTATGGTAACAACAACTATAGTAATGAATCTGTTGTGGTGATTCTACAGTTGCTATGTTAACACAACAACTATAGTGATTTATCTGTTGTGGTGATTCTACAGTTGCTATGGTAACACAACAACTATAGTGATTTATCTGTTGTGGTGATTCTACAGTTGCTATGGTAACACAACAACTATTGTGACTGATCTGTTGCAGTGATTCTATAGTTGCTATGGTAACACAACAACTATAGCAACGGATCTGTTGCAGTGATTCTACAGTTGCTATGGTAACAACAACTATAGTAATGAATCTGTTGTTGTGATTCTACAGTTGCTATGGTAACACAACAACTATAGTGATTTATCTGTTGTGGTGATTCTACAGTTGCTATGGTAACACAACAACTATAGTAATTGATCTGTTGTGGTGATTCTACAGTTGCTATGGTAACACAACAACTATAGTGATTTATCTGTTGCAGTGATTCTATAGTTGCTATGGTAACACAACAACTATAACAACGGATCTGTTGCAGTGATTCTACAGTTGCTATGGTAACACAACATCTATAGTCGTACAGTATAAACAAATTCCCCAATACTGTAGACAATATTATAGTAAAATACATCAGTTTACTGTAGTATAAATTAAGTTATACTGTAGTATATTTCAGTTTATCAGTTCAATATAGTCGACACTACAGTATGCTACAGCATTCATTAACAGAGTTGTACATACTATAGTAAATACAATATACTTTACTACAATATAGTTAAAGAACATGATTTACTCTAAATTACTATAGTGTTTTTTCATATGGAACTAGTCTTGTGTTGTTTTCCCAGTCAGTTGCTTGTTTACAGATTGAGCTTCATGCTTTTCTGCCGAGTTCAGTTTCAAACTGTTTGTTTGCCTTTGAATTTTTGTCATGCTTACCATTTACAGCCCCTGTGAACTATGCTTTGTATTTAAAGTATGCAATACAATGCTGTCGAAGGGATGTTTTAGTATGAGAACAAGCTCAATGATCCTGTAACCCAAACAAGTGTGGAGAATCAGTGCTGGATTCAAGATAACTGTGTCTCTGAATGTATCTGAATATAATAATACATCCATAGCAATTTGTGACTTTTTAATGTAGTGGCTAATTCGTATTGATTTGTATGATCTCATTCCTACTTTTTAGTACAATTTGTTCATCCACAATGAGGGGTAGAGTTAGAGGTGGGGATCAGGGCCACAACTACTTTAAAAAAGCTTACATTTTCATATGAATTAAATCGTACAAATTCATACAAATTAGGCTATTTTCTGACAATACATAAAAGAGTTACGCTTTCATTGTGAGATCGGGCTTTTATTCAATTTATATAAAAACTCAAACCAATATTTGGTGACTCAATCCAAAACTGGATACATTTCAAAAACAATATGGCAACAAATGCATAACTTAGAGTAAACTTTATAAATTATTAATGTAAATATATATAGTATAGTTACATATAGTTGATAAAAACAGTTGACAATTACTTTGTTGACATTAAGAGTTGATAAAACAGAGTTGATAAAACAGAGTTGACAATAACAGTTAAAGGTGCAGCATGTAAGTTTGACACCTAGTGGTTGAACTGGGTATTGCATTACTGGATCAAAACAAAAGCAAGCGCAGGTTGCCAGATTGAGGACAAACAGGAGCGAGCAATGGAGCATAAATGCTGATTTAAGGCTGATTTAAAATTTCTAAATAAAAGCAACAGCATGCAAATATTTTGCATATTAAGTGTGGTTTATTTATAAACTAATTTCGAGAGGATCACGTGCTTATGATCAACACGGCTGGCACCTTATCAGCTCCGTAATCTGCCCTATTAGATGATTACGGACACACTATGAATAACCAGAGATTTCACTTCAGTTATCTTCGTCTCGAAGTTCCCCCCTCCTTCCACCCCTACTTCCACCCTTTCCTATAGGGCGACACGGCGGCCCAGTGAATAGCACTGTTGCCTCACAGCAAGAACGCCACCAGTTCAACCTCCCATTGAGCCGGTTGGCGTTTCTGTGCGGAGTTTTCATGTTCTCCCTGTGTTCGCGTGGGTTTCCCCCGGGTTCCCCGGTTTCCTCCCACCGTCCAAAAACATACACCATAGTCAATCGACTAAACCAAATTATTGCCTAAGACAACTTTAGTTTACACTTTTCACACGGCGATAAGCGGGGGAGTTCTCGAGACCTTCCTGAGCTCGAACTCCCCTCTCGCCCTTCTAACGGGAGGGAGCCCCGGGCTCGAGGATATACGAGCTCAGGGCTCTCTCCCGGGACAGCATGCCAATTACGCTTTATTGATCATCAGCTAAGTGTGAACTCTTGAAAAGGAGTTTTTGTACTAACCAATACCTAGAATTTTTAAATAGTTTACTTTCACAGAGTTGATCAAAACAGTTGACAATAAAACAGTTGACAATAGCTGTGTTTACATCCTATTTTAATGCACATTTTGGATATGCACATAAAAAAACAGTAGCCGGAAACGGCAAAATGCGCATCAATTTTGAACAAATTCCAGTATGCGCATTTTTAAAAAGTCATGTGATTTTGTTATAAGAGATCGTGTGATGATGCAAATGTGTGTGAATGAACAAACCTGATCGCATTGTAAAACATCTGAAATGTTGTTTTGTTCATTCTAAAACGTCTTAACCGTTTCAGTATTAGTGTTATTATATTATTAATGACCTCCAGAACTGTCCACAGCATCTGAGCTCTGCGTCTGACGCCTTCAAACGCCACTACGCGTTCATTATGTGTCAGCATTGTCTTCTGAGGTGCGAGTTATTTATTAAATAAGTAAAAGATTCACTCAGCTTCTTCTACCTCAATAAATACAATTTTTACTGTTGATATTCGGCGTCAGTTAATCAGGAATTGACGATTTTGTTCTCTTAGACTCGTTGGATGGAAACGCTGCGTTATTCGCACGTCTTTTATGCAATATTCCTGTTTTGCGCATAAATTTAATTCGCAAGTTTGGATGAAAGCATAGCTACTAACAGAGTTGACGATAACAGAGTTGATAAAAACTGTTAACAATAAGAGTTGATAAAACAGAGTTGACAATAAAACAGTTAGCTATGTTTCCATCCACCTATTTTTATGCTCATTTTGGATGTGCGCATAATAAACGGTAGCCGGAAAAAGCACGATGCATATCAATTTTGAAAATGCGCATAAAAAACGTATGCGCATAACGGAGTACGATAAACTTTTTATTCGATAAGAAAAAAATGCGCATAACATCGAAACACTTTTACCGAACATATTTTAGTATGCGCATTAAAAAAGGTCATGCGAATTTGTTTATAATAACAGAGTTGATAAAAGCCTGATCTCACGAGGAAACATAAGTATTTTTCATTTCGTCAGTTTAGTGGCTAATTCGTACGAGTTGAGTGGTATGAAAATGTACGATTTTAAAAAGGAGGCGTGGCACCCAACCCCGCCCCTAAACCCAACCATCATTGAGTGATGAACAAATCATAGTAAATTGTACGAATTAGATCATAGGAATTAGCCACTAAATCAAAACTTACGAATTGTCGTGAGATTGTGTTGAAGTTTACGATAACAGAGTTGACAGTAAATGAGTTGGCAATAACAGATCTGACAATAACAGAGTTGACGTTTTCCAGCGTTTTGTGCTTTACCTCGAGACACTATCCTCAAACCAGAAACCGTATCTAAGAACACATTTTTATTATCTTCCATCACATAGCTTCACAACAGTTCCAGACATTAGTTGCGGAGCCTCTGTGGGAACTGATGGAGAACAGTGAACGTCATCCCGGACCTGCCATCCCGGCGTTCCCAGCTCAGGATAAGGAACGTTCCCAGGGCAGTGAATGTTTCACGTGTCTCGCTGCTTCCAGACGGGCCACAATTTATTCCTTTGGGCGACTGCCAGAGTGTAAAATGGCCAATTTGAGTGGGAGCTATTTAAACTCCAGCAATCTGCTCATTCCCTGCTCCTCTCGGCCTGATTTCACTCCTGACCACCAAATGATGCCGGACGTCTGCTCTCATCAGGACGCTTGTCAGTAGACGGTCAATCCCACGCTCTACGTTCACTTTTAAAGGTTTTTTTATGTTACACTCTTATAAATGCTGGGTTGTCATTACTGTTTGATTAGTTGGGTTTATTTGACTTAATGTTGGATTATGACAACCCAGCATTTGTCGAGTTATTGTACTCAAGGTTGGGTCAAACATGGACAAACCCAATGATCAGTAAATTTTTTTCAATGAAATTTAAATTACTTTAAATATTACTGTAAATAAACTGTTTACACACTGCAAAACATTAAGCCAGCACAGCAATCCCAATCCTTATTTCCTTTTGCTTTTTCTTGTTCAACTTCTGAAAACATCAGCTGCACTGACCTCAAATTACTTGTCAGTAAAATAAAAAAACATTACGTTGGGTTAACATAAGATTATTAGTGTTCTGGAGAGGTGAACTACTCTGAAACAAAACTTAAGTTGTGCCAACTGAAAATTTTTTGTCTGCAGAACTGAAGTGTCTGAAGTTGAGTAAACAAAAATTTATAATCCTTATTTTCTTTTGCATTTTTTTCCACGTACTCAACATTTATTTTTTCATTATTATTATTTTCACCTTCTCGAAATTTCGCTAGTCCCGGCTCTAAAATAGAGGAAATTTCTATTGACCCCACTGTTAAAATAGCCGACTTTATAGCAGAAATAAAGGTGTTTACAGCCTGGTACAAAGAACAATTTTGGCTCATATAGCTAATATCACCCTTCATGACAACTGTGAGGAGGTGAAGTTTTTATAACTCATCCGTTTCCTTTATATTAGGTTGTATTAAGTCTGCATAATTAATGGCGTGGTCACTTGAGTGACAGCTAGGTCTCGCTGGTCGCCATCACTTCACCTCAGCTGATTCCGGCTGATTAGCCGCTGAACTCGGCTTATACGTCATATTTTTTTGTTGTTTTATGTGGCTTTACACAGTCAGTGGCCTTTTGGGATTATTTCCTACAATCATCAGATGATACGGCATGCTGTGTGCACTTTATTGTGCTCACAAACCATTCACATGGCCTCCATTTCCCAGCTGAGTGAAATTATATCCTTATATACCATCTCTATACATGTATTTGTTTTATTTAAGATCCTTTATAATGTTCTTTAGAGCTGTAAAGCACCCCAGAATCTGACAGATTGATTAGCTGTAGGCTCTAGATCAGTCATCTGAAGCGTTGTCATACAGTGTTATGCCTGGATTTCATAAGTAGCCTTGCATTCACTAACACACACTATATTTGAAGTGTTTGGAAGTAATTCGGGTTTTCCTCCTGTTGAAAAACGTCATAAGAACAATGCTTAGTGGCTCAGTGTGTTACAGCAGTGTTTTTAGAAGACTAAACACTTTATTGATAATAGTGTACAACCAAGTACATGTGGTCAGAACACAAACAAGTAGCAGATAATGAAGTATTAAGCTGTTCTCCCATAGGAAAGCCCATCTATGCAAACCGCTAGCAGGTGTCTGTAGCTCCGCCTCTTTGCCCTTGTTTGGTATCCCCCGGTTGGTGCGATGACGCGCAAACAAAATGGCGACGGTTGGCTACACCTGCTGGTAGCTTCTTTGGATGACGTCATGGATAGTACGTCCATATCTTTTACAGTCTATGGCGTCGACACATGGCACTCTAGTGTTCACAGTGACCCGAGTTTGATTCCCGCCTCGAGGTCCTATGCTGATCCTTCCCCTCTCTCCACACTTTCCTGTCTGAACTCTCTACTGTCCTATCCATTAAAGGTGAAAAGAATAAATAAATAAATGTTGAGTACATGAGAAAAAGCAAAAGGAAATAATGATTATGTTTTTTTTTAGTTCTGCAGACAAAAAGTGTTCAGTTGGCACAACTTATAAAGTTTTGTTTCAGAGTAGTTCACCTCTCCAGAACACTAATAGTCTATTGTTAACCCAACTAAATGTTTTTTATTTTACTGACAAGTAATTTGAGGTCAGTGCAGCTGATGCTTTCAGAAGTTGAACAAGAAAAAGCAAAAGGAAATAAGGATTATGATTTTTTTGTTGCTGTATTGAGTTGATTTTATTTTACAGTGCACCAACGGTTGGGTTTGTTCATATTTAACCAACCCAGGCTCATTCTGAAAACGTAGTCCTGTGGATGTTTCTGGAGACCGCAAATTATGTAGCTGGAGGTACATATGGCTTAATTTTGTTTTTTTTAAACGAACGCTACGGGGCGGTATGACGCCGTTTCTTTTCACGCTCACCAGCTGACCGCTCACCTCCGTGTGGAGGGTTTTCCAGCCGCAACCAGTTTGTCCCGTTAGCTCGTCATGTTACGTCGGTGGACTTGAGACACAGAGAGGAGTTGACCACGACGACGGGGTTCTACTCCGGGGAAGAGCGGTTTCAGAAATCAGGTAAGACAAAAACAGAATCCAAACAATAAAGTTAACAAGTCAATAACAGGGTTCCGTAGTCCATAGTCCATAGTGTATGAGTGTGAATGAGTGTGTGGATGTTCCCAGAGATGGGTTGTGGCTGGAAGGGCATCCGCTGCGTAAAATCGTGCTGGATAAGTTGGCGGTTCATTCCGCTGTGGCGACCCCGCAAGGGACAAAGCCGACAAGAAAATGAATGAATGAATGAATGGTTGTCTGCCTGGCTGCATCATTGCATGAGTTTGACCCTGTAGATGTGAAGCAGCAGTATACTGTATGTAGATCAGTGATGGAGCTCCAGAATTCAGTGTAACTCCACAGTATATCCGTCTGCCTTACGGTTCTGGTGTTTCTGCTCCAGCGACTGCAGGAATGTGACGATACCCTGACAGAAGACCCTGACTGCAGACTCTGTTAATCACTGACCACAAACACAACAGGAGTCTGATTAATACTGCGCAGGACCACCGAAAGAAGAGGAGGTTTAATCTCTCTTCAATTTCTCACTATTTAATTACTGTATGTGTGTGTGTGGGTGTGTGTGGTGTTCAGTGTGTATTTGTTTGTGTGCGCACATCTGTGTGTGGTGTTCCGTGTGTGCATGCATATGTGTACTTGTGTGTGGTGTTCCGTGTGTATTTGTTTGTGTATTTGAGCACACTGAAGCAAATAATTGTTGAATAGCAATGATACAGGACCACTTTAACCCTGATTGGTCCTTCATTTTCAGATGTATTGTTTACCTCATGAAGAGCAATCTGAGCCAACAAAGAAATGTGTGTCAGTTTTGATTTGATGGCATCTTTAGGCTTTGATTATTAGATCAGCTTCTACACTACCTGATACAAGTCTTGTGGTCAGTCTCAGTTGTAAGAGCAATAAATAACTCGACTTCTAGGTGATCATTTGCAAAAGTGTCAGAAGGTGGATTTCTCTGATAGATCATCTGTTGATCTGCATCCCAATCATCACCAATACTGGAGAAGACCTACTGGAACCAGCATGGAGGCAAGATTCTCACAGATATCAGTCAAGTTTGGTGAAGGAATAATCATGGTTTGGGGTTCATTCAGTATGGGGGCGTGCGAGAGATCTGCAGAGTGGATGATCAACATCAACAGCCTGAGGTATCAAGACATTTGTGCTGCCCATTACATTACAAACCACAGGAGAGGGACAATTCTCCAGCAGGATAGCGCTCCTTCTCATACTTCAGCCTCCACATCAAAGCTCCTGAATGCAAAGGTGCTCCAGGATTGGCCAGCCCAGTCACCAGTCATGAACATTATTGAGCATGTCTGGGGTAAAGATGAAGGAGGAGGCGTTGAAGATGAACACAAAGACTCTTGATGAACTCTGGGAGTCCTGCAAGAACGCTTTCTTTGGCATTCCAGATGACTTTATTAATGCGTGATTTGAGTCATTCAGAGATGTATGATGCAGTCCTCCAAGCTCATGATGGAGTCAGACACAATATTCATTCTGTTTCCACTGCAGCATGACTTTATATTCTATACTGGACATTATTGAAGGTTCAGTGATGAGACTTTAGTCTAAGCAGAGTCAGACCTTACTGTCCTAATGAAATCATTCAACATCAAGACATGATCAGATTTTATTGTGCTCAAATAAGCAAAATCTAGAGGCCTTTGCCTTTCATAGAGACACTTCTGATACCAAATCATCAACTAGAAGACCAGTTATTATCTGTTTCTAAAACTTGAATAGGCCACAAGACTTTCATCAGGTAGTGTACTCTGATCTCTCAGACAGTAGCCGAACCCTCGCCGTGACCGGCAGCTAAATATTCACAGGGTGCAAGAGTTTAACAGGTGAAGGTAATGGATTAACAGCTCACACCAGATGCAGTGAGAGTATTCCAGCTGTTCTTCTGCCTGAGTGTGTGTGTGTGTGTGTGTGTGTGTGTGTGTGTGTGTGTGTGTGTGTGTGTGTGTGTGTGTGTGAGCACATCAAAACATTTTAGCTGAGTTATCAAAACAAAGGCGCACTTATCAGGAGTGTCAATGAAGAGATACAGCCCTACTGTCCCAACACACACACACTGATCCTCAGATTTACAACCCGCACTCTCTCTCTCTCTTTCTGTGTGTGTGTGCATACAGTATGTGTGTTGTTGTATTTTTGTGTTGTTGTATGTGTGTGTGTTTTGTTCAGTGAGTGTGCATTGTTTGTGTGTGTGTGCATGTATGTTTGTGTACATGTATGTATGTGTATGGAGTTCAGTGATTCATTGAGTGTGTGTGTGTGTGTGTGTGTGTGTTGTGAGTTTGTGTGAGTATTGTTCAGTGTGTGTGCTCATATTTGTGTTGTGCAGTGTGTATTTCAGTGTGTCTGTATTTTTGTCTGTGTTTTTACAGTGATTGTGCATTGTTTGTGTGTGTGTGTGTGTGTGCACATATGTTTGTGTACATGTGTGTGTGTGTGTGTGTGTATGGAGTTTAGTGATTCAGTGAGCATGTGTTTGTATTTGTGTGTGTGTGTGTGTGTGTGTGTGTGTTGTGAGTTTGTGTGAGTATTGTTCAGTGTGTGTGCTCATATTTGTGTTGTGCAGTGTGTATTTCAGTGTGTCTGTATTTTTGTCTGTGTTTTTACAGTGATTGTGCATTGTTTGTGTGTGTGTGTGTGCACATATGTTTGTGTACATGTGTGTGTGTATGGAGTTCAGTGATTCAGTGAGCATGTGTTTGTATTTGTGTGTGTGTCGCTCTGTGTTCTGTAAGTGTGTGGTTTGTGTGTGTATGCATGTGTGTTGTTCAGTGTGTGTGTGTGTGTGTCTGGCATTCACTGATTTGTGGTGTGTGTGGTGTTAAAGTGTGTGTGTGTGTGTGTTTGTGTGACTCTGTGGGTTGTTCAGTAAGTGTGTGGCATGTTTGTTGTAAATTTATGTGTGTGTATGCATGTGTGGTTTTTCAGTTTGTGTGTGTGTGTGTTTGGTGTTTGTTTTTATATGTGTGGTTTCCAATGTGTGTGCATGTTTGTGTGTTGTTTGTGTGTGTTTGTGTGAAAGTGTGTGTGCATGCATATTTGTGTGTAGTATTAAATGTGTGCTGGTGATCAGTGTGTGCATATTTATGTGGTGCTCTGTGCGTATGTGTGGTGTTGCATGTGTGTTCTATGTGTGTGTGTGGTGCTCCCAGCTTAACTCCTAGCGAGGGGTTCTGGCTTTGAACAGTCAGTCTGTGTGTGTGTGTGTGTGTGATTTCCCAGTGAGGTGTTGTGGCTCTTTGAACAGTCGGTCTCCAGGAGTGAGTCTATAAATCCAGCACATTCACGTTGGAGTCTCGAGTCTCTTTACATGGAGAGCTAATTGCTGAACTCTGAACATGACAGAATCCATCATGTCCTCCCATTTACACAAACACACACGGCTGTGCTACACAGATAAACGAGAACATTAACATGATGTCTCGAAACACGGTTAATTACTCAGATTTAATATAATACAAAAAATAAAACTGATAAGAACCCTTTATATAAGATGAACGTGCAAACATTAAAACCTGAAGGTGCACTGTACTGTGTATTAAATATAATCATTTCTTAAGGGGGCTAATAATATTGACGATATATATATTTAAACGTTTAAAAATTGTACCAGCCAACCTAAAATAAATAAGACTTTCTAAATAAATAAAAAAGTTTAATAAGTAGGTAAATCCATACTAATCCACTACAAATGCATCCACCACAGCCAGATCACCCTGCAGCCCAAGAGCGGTCACTCACTGAAGCTGAGCAGGGCTGAGCCTGGTCAGTACCTGGATGGGAGATCACATGGGAAAACTAGGTTGAAAGTGGTGTTCGTGAAGCCAGCAGGGGGCGCTCAATCTGCAGTCTGTGTGAGTCCTAATGCCCCAGTATAGTGAAGGGGACACTATACTGTCAGTGGGTGCCGTCTTTCGGTTGAGACGTTAAACCGAGCTCCTGACTTGGTGGTTATTAGTAATCTTATAGCACTTCTGGTAGAGTAGGGGTGTAACCCTGATGTCCTGGCCAAATTCCCTCCATCGGCCTCCCAATCATCCCACTGAATTGGCTTTATCACTGTCTCTCGTTCACCAATAGCTGGTGTGTGGTGAAGCACTGGCGCCGTTGTCCTGTGGCTGCCGTTGCATCATCCAATTGGAGCTGCACACTGGTGGTGGTGTGGAGGATCACGTGCTTATGATTGCTCGCAGCTGGTGCCGTATTATCCAATTTATGATTCACCAATCAGACGATTCCTAAGTCTCCATAAATAACCTAAGTTCATCTTCGTTTTAAAGAATCCCCCCTTCCTGGACTAGCACTGCTGCTCCACAGCAAGAACGTCACTGGTTCTAGTCCTTACCAAGCCAGTCGACGTTTCTGTGTGGAGTTAACACGTTCTCCCCATGCTCGCGCGGGTTTTCCCCAAGTTTCCTCCCACCATCCAAAAACATGCAACTTAAGTGAATTGACTAATCCAGCACTATAGACGTGCTCCTAGTAAGTAGATATCTCTTCATAACAATCCCTAATTGCTCTCTAGCTTCAAACAGCAGGGGAGTTCTCCAGATCTACCAGAGCTCAAACTCCCCTCTCGCCCTGCAAACAGGAGGGAGCCCCAGGCTCGAGGATCTTATGAGCTCAGGGCTCTTTCCTGGGACAGCATGCCAAACAAGCTTTATATTCAATTATCAGCTCAGTGTGAACTCTTAAAATACTGTGAAAACTGCATTGCTCAAAAAAAAAAAGAAAACTTGGGAAATTATTTAAAAAACGATTAATATTTCACATAATTTTGCCTTTAACTGCAGATGCAAACAGGGCTGTAAAGTAAAGCGGCGCTCCTCAAAGCACTGTGAAGACGTTTGTTTGCTTCTGCAGGCGTTTCTTAATAAAAGCATTCAGTGTGCTGGAAATAAAGTGGCATGAGTGGTTTCATTAGTGCAAACACAGGTGTGGACGGTGGAAAAGAGACGCTCTGTTCAGCAGGCTTTGAGGATCAGCAGATCTGGAGCTGCGCCATGAAGATCTGTGACTTTCTGCAACACCTCAGGAGCAAGTACGGAAATATCACACTCAAGAAAAACCACCATTACTTGACAAAATGTGTAGTGCAAGTACACTGTAAAAATATCTGTTCATGATAGGGATGCAGCGATTATAGATGTGGGTTGTACGGTTATAGTCTGAGGAATAATCACGGTTATGATGATCATTACATTTCAAAACACTCCTAGTTTAGTGGGCATCACGGCGCAGTGAGTAGCACGATCGCCTCACAGCAAGAAGATTGCTGGTTTGAGCCTCGGCTGGGTCAGTTGGCATTTCTGTGTGGAGTTTGCATGTTCTCCCCGTGTTGGCCTTTGTTTCCTCCACTGTGCAAACACATGCACTATAGGTGAATTGGGTAGGCTAAATTGTCCGTAGTGTGTGTGTGTGAATGTTTCCCAGTGTTGGGTTGCAGCTGGAAGGGCATCCGCTGCGTAAAACATATGCTGGATAAGTTGGCGGTTCATTCCGCTGTGGCGACCCCAGATTAATAAAGGGACTAAGCTGAAAAGAAAATGAGGGGCTGTTTGAAAACTCCTTAGTTACAGTAACCTGAGTGTTTGTCACTTTGGCCTCGGGTCATGCGGATATTTCTGAATCAGCTAAATGATGTTTCCTGTATGCATTAATAGTGCAGCCCGGTCCCGTAACCGCACACTTCCACCCAGCCCGTATAACCCAGCGTACTCTACTGTAGCGTAGTGTTGATCACACAGATGCAGAGGCAGCAGTGAAGGTCAAAGCATTAAAGCTGCATTAGGAATAAAG
Source organism: Danio kyathit (assembly GCA_903798195.1). NCBI lineage: Eukaryota > Metazoa > Chordata > Actinopteri > Cypriniformes > Danionidae > Danio > Danio kyathit. The sequence goes on from LR812520.1 coordinate 764,674, forward strand.
AGCGCCTCAGGAGAGCTTTACAGTCGGAGCTCCAGAGCACAAAGCCTGCAGTGTGGAGCTGTGCTGAGGGCACAGCCGCCATGAGGACCACACTCCTCCATCTGCTTCTTCCTACAGCTTTTCTCCTCCATCCTCTTTTCCTCCATTTTATTTACTTCTCCATCAGTTTTCTCCATCTTTTTTCTCCTTCATCAATTGCTTTATCTTTTTCTCCAACTGTTTTCTCTATATTTTTCTCCTCCATCTTATTTTCTCCTCCATATTTTTCTCCTCCATCTTATGTTCTCCTCTATCTGTTCCTCCATATTTTTCTATTCCATCTTATTTTCTCCATCTCTTACGCCATATTTTTCTCCCCCATCTTACTTTCTCCTCCATCTGTTTCTCCATATTTTATCCTCCATCTGTTCCTCCTGTATTTTCCCCATAATTCGCTCATTTGTTTATGCAGTTATTTTGTTACCATAGCAACTGTAGAATCACCACAACAGATCAATCACTATAGTTGTTGTGTTTCCATAGCAACTGTAGAATCAGCACAACAGATCAATCACTATAGTTGTTGTGTTACCATAGCAACTGTAGAATCACCACAATAGATAAATCACTATAGTGGTTGTGTTACCATAGCAACTGTAGAATCACCACAGTAGATCAATCACTATAGTTGTTGTGTTACCATAGCAACTGTAGAATCAGCACAACAGATCAATCACTATAGTTGTTGTGTTACCATAGCAACTGTAGAATCACCACAACAGATCAATTACTATAGTAGTTGTGTTACCATAGCAACTGTAGAATCACCACAGCAGATCAATCACTATAGTTGTTGTGTTTCCATAGCAACTGTAGAATCACCACAACAGATCAATCACTATAGTTGTTGTGTTATTATAGCAACTGTAGAATCACCACAATAGATAAATCACTATAGTGGTTGTGTTACCATAGCAACTGTAGAATCACCACAACAGATCAATCACTATAGTTGTTGTGTTACCATAGCAACTGTAGAATCACCACAATAGATCAATCACTATAGTTGTTGTGTTACCATAGCAACTGTAGAATCAGCACAACAGATCAATCACTATAGTTGTTGTGTTACCATAGCAACTGTAGAATCACCACAGCAGATCAATTACTATAGTTGTTGTGTTACCATAGCAACTGTAGAATCACCACAGCAGATCAATTACTATAGTTATTGTGTTACCATAGCAACTGTAGAATCGCCACAACAGATCAATTACTATTGTTGTCGTGTTACCATAGCAACCGTAGAATCAATTACTATAGTAGAATTAACACAACAGATCATTCACCATAGTTGTTGTGTTACCATAGCAACTGTAGAATCACCACAACAGATCAAATACTACAGTTGTTGTGTTACCATAGCAACTGTAGAATCACCACAACAAATCCGTTACTATAGTTGTTATGTTACTATAGCAACTGTAGAATCGCCACAGAAAAACAATTACTATAGTTGTTTTGTTACCATAGCAACCACAAATTAAGTGTTTTTTCTTCAGTATGGTTAAAAAACACTACAGTCTTTACCATTAATTACTACAGTATTTTTTCAACATGGGGTGTTTTCATCACATTTAATAAAATCTAGAATGGCGACTAGAGAGAAAAGATATTAATATGCTTAATTTCAAAAATAGTAACGGTTTACCTTATTAAACACGTGTAATGGAGTCCAGCATATGGGAAGAGAAAAAAACAGAACATAGAACAGAGAGAATACTGCAGCATTATTATTCTTATATGAGAAGCTAGAGGAGGATCTGTGTGTGTGTGTGTGTGTGTGTGTGTGTGTGTGTGTGTGGCCGCACAGGAAATTAAGAAACCTCCGCGGCTCTGCATATTTATCTGCTGTTATTATTATGAGGAACAGGAGATTTGAGCAGAAGCGGAGCGGGTTCAACACGTGTCGAGCTCTTCATGTGAGGCCAGGCCCAGAGAAATCACTTCATAACCGCTGCATTTATTGACTTGTGTCTCACCATTACTTGTTTAGTAAGCGGATCCTCAGTAATGCGCGTGGACTGATCTGAGGCCAGCAGAAACTGTCCGTGGACTCAGAGCAGGTAAATGTGCCGTACACTATTAACACTGACATCTGGATCCACAGCACAGACTTTAAAACCCCATATAAAATAGTAGTGTTATTAAATCATTTTATAAATGTGTATCATAGCTACTGTATACCCACATGAAGAAATACTGTGGTAAATAGTTTTATACTCTATATGTTATTTACAACTCTTTGTTAATGAATGCTGCAGCACACTGAAGTATTTATTATAGTGAATTTATAAACTGCAATAGATGTTGTAAGATACTTTAGTTTTTACTACAGTAAACTGTGGTGGATTGTAACGATTTAGTATAAAACTTAGTAAAGTATTGGGTCATTCGTTTATATTACTATATTGGTTGTGTTACCATGGCAACAGTATGGTTCAAAAACACTACAATATAATTTATTATCATTTCAAATTGGGGATTTTATAGTATTTAGAACTTTTTGTTAATAAGTTGTAGTATTACCTATTCTAATCTAATAATAAATACTGTAGTATACCTTAGGTTTTATTATAGTAAACTATGGTGTGTTGTACTATAACATAACCCATAGTTGTGTTACCGTCACAGCTATAGAATCACCACAACATCAATCACTATAGTTGCTGTGTTACTATAGCAAATGTGGAATCACTGCAGCAGATCAATTACTATAATTGTTGTTACCATAGCGACTGTAAAATCACCACAACAAATCCATAACTATAGTTGTTGTTACCATAGCAACTGTAGAATCATCACAACAGATCAGTAAATATAGTTGTTGTGTTACCATAGCAACTGTAGAATCACCACAGCAGATCAATCACTATAGTTGTTGTTACCATAGCGACTGTAAAATCACCACAACAGATCAGTAACTATAGTTGTTGTTACCATAGCAACTGTAGAATTATCACAACAGATCAGTAACTATAGTTGTTGTGTTACCATAGCAACTGTAGAATCACCACAACAAATCAGTAAATATAGTTGTTGTGTTACCATAGCAACTGTAGAATCACCACAACAAATCAGTAAATATAGTTGTTGTGTTACCATAGCAACTGTAGAATCACCACAACAAATCAGTAAATATAGTTGTTGTGTTACCATAGCAACTGTAGAATCACTACAGCAGATCAATCACTATAGTTGTTGTGTTACCATAGCAACTGCAGAATCACTACAACAAATCAATCACTATAGTTATTGTGTTACCATAGCAACTGTAGAATCACCACAACAGATCACTATAGTTGTTGTGTTACTATAGCAACTGTAGAATCACCACAAAAAATCAATCACTATAGTTATTGTGTTACCATAGCAACTGTAGAATCACCACAAGAGATCAATCACTATAGTTATTGTGTTACCATAGCAACTGTAGAATCACCACAACAGATCAACTGCTATAGTTGTTGTGTTACCATAGCAACTGTAGAATCACCACAACAGATTAGCTCAAGTAATTTACTATAATATGGTTTAACAAACACACTTTGTTTACTATGAATTTATTATGTTAATTAGATGTATTATTATACAGTAATAGTAATTTATAATATTAGTAATAGAATAGTTTCTTGTGAGGAAAAAAACACATGCTATGAGTCTTATGTCTTAAACTACATGTAAATACAAAAGTTTAGATTGAGTCATTCAGTTTATAGAAATAAACATTATGACAGAAATTAAACATATCAGTGCATAAAAGCAGCATTTTGACTCATTTAAAATAATGATAAATAAATATTAATAAAACATCCTGATGTCTAAAAGAGTCTATTATCAGTGTGTTCCCAGTGTATGTCCACTCAGTGCGTTCCTCATGATGGCGTTGTGTGTGTGTGATTATGTCCGCAGTGTGTGCAGCTTCATTTACTCAGATGGTTCTGCTGAAGGAGGATTAGACAGGATGAACTTGTGTGTTCGTTCCCAATGAATGTGTGTATTTATGCTGCTGTGTGTGTAAATACGCTGGACTCCACTGTAATCTGCAGGAGACTATGGACATCACTCATGATAATTATCTGAGGAGGGTCCATCTATATCAGGGCT
>LR812520.1:776319-793819 GCA_903798195.1 Danio kyathit
TTCCACAAGTCACTGGAGATCATGGGAAACAAGAAAACCTATTAATCACTGCTAATGGTGCAGAACCCAGAGCTGGAGCTGCCCTCACACACACACGCACATACACACACACACACACACACAGTGTAAAAGTGCCTAAGAGTGTGTGCATAATATGTGTGCATAAGTGTGTGTGCATGTACATAAGTATGTGTAAATGTGTGTTTGTGCATAAGTAGGTGTGTAAATTTGTGTGTGTAAAATGTTTTTGTGTATATGTGTGTATGTTTGTGTGTGTGCATAAGTTTAAGTGTGTGCGCATACAAGTATGTGTAAAAGTGTGTGTGCATATGTGTGTGTGTTTGTGCATATAAGTATGTGCAAATGTATATGTGTGTGTAAATGTATGTCCATGTGCAAGAGAGTGTGTGTCTAAGTTTGCGTGTATGTGCACATAAGTATGTGTAAAAGTGTGTGTGCATAGGTCTGCGCATAAATTTGTGTGTGTGCGTAAGTGTGTGTGGTTATAAGTATATGTAAAAGTGTGTGTGCATAAGTCTGCGCATAAGTTTGTGTGTGTGTGCGTAAGTGTGTGTGTGCATATAAGTATGTGTAAAAATGTGTGTGCATAAGTCTGCGCATAAGTGTATGTGTGTGTGTGTGTGTGTTTGCATATAAGTGTGTGTAAAAGTGTGTGTGCATAGGTCTGCGCATAAGTTTGTGTGTGTGTGTGCATATAAGTATGTGTAAAAGTGTGTGTGCATAGGTCTGCGCATAAGTTTGTGTGTGTGTGTGCATATAAGTATGTGTAAAAGTGTGTGTGCATAGGTCTGCGCATAAGTTTGTGTGTGTGTGTGCATATAAGTATGTGTAAAAGTGTGTGTGCATAGGTCTGCGCATAAGTTTGTGTGTGTGTGCGTAAGTGTGTGTGTGCATATAAGTATGTGTAAAAATGTGTGTGCATAAGTCTGCGCATAAGTTTGTGTGTGTGTGTGTGTGTATGTGTGTGTGCATATAAGTATGTGTAAAAGTGTGTGTGCATAGGTCTGCGCATAAGTTTGTGTGTGTGTGTGTGTGCATATAAGTATATGTAAAAGTGTGTGTGCATAAGTCTGCGCATAAGTTTGTGTGTGTGTGCGTAAGTGTGTGTGTGCATATAAGTATGTGTAAAAATGTGTGTGCATAAGTCTGCGCATAAGTGTATGTGTGTGTGTGTGTGTGTTTGCATATAAGTGTGTGTAAAAGTGTGTGTGCATAGGTCTGCGCATAAGTTTGTGTGTGTGTGTGCATATAAGTATGTGTAAAAGTGTGTGTGCATAGGTCTGCGCATAAGTTTGTGTGTGTGTGTGCATATAAGTATGTGTAAAAGTGTGTGTGCATAGGTCTGCGCATAAGTTTGTGTGTGTGTGTGCATATAAGTATGTGTAAAAGTGTGTGTGCATAGGTCTGCGCATAAGTTTGTGTGTGTGTGCGTAAGTGTGTGTGTGCATATAAGTATGTGTAAAAATGTGTGTGCATAAGTCTGCGCATAAGTTTGTGTGTGTGTGTGTGTGCATATAAGTATGTGTAAAAGTGTGTGTGCATAAGTCTGCGCATAAGTTTGTGTGTGTGTGTGTGTGTATGTGTGTGTGCATATAAGTATGTGTAAAAGTGTGTGTGCATAGGTCTGCGCATAAGTTTGTGTGTGTGTGTGTATGTGTGTGTGCATATAAGTATGTGTAAAAGTGTGTGTGCATAAGTCTGCGCATAAGTTTGTGTGTGTGTGTGTGGGTATGTGTGTGTGCATATAAGTATGTGTAAAAGTGTGTGTGCATAAGTCTGCGCATAAGTTTGTGTGTGTGTGTGTGTGTGTGTGTGCATATAAGTATGTGTAAAAGTGTGTGTGCATAGGTCTGCGCATAAGTTTGTGTGTGTGTGTGTATGTGTGTGTGCATATAAGTATGTGTAAAAGTGTGTGTGCATAGGTCTGCGCATAAGTTTGTGTGTGTGTGTGTCTGTAAGTGTGTATGTGCATGTGTAAAAATGTGTGTGCATAAGTCTGCGCATAAGTTTGTGTGTGTGCGTAAGTGTGTGTGTGGTTATAAGTATGTGTAAAAGTGTGTGTACATAGGTCTGCGCATAAGTTTGTGTGTGTGCATAAGTGTCTGTGTGGTTATAAGTATGTAAAAGTGTGTGTGCATAGGTCTGCGCATAAGTTTGTGTGTGTGTGTGTGTGTGTGTGTGTGTGCATTTAAGTATGTGTAAAAGTGTGTGTGCATAGGTCTGTGCATAAGTTTGTGTGTGTGTGTGTGTGTGTGTGTGTGTGTGTGTGTGTGTGCATTTAAGTATGTGTAAAAGTGTGTGTGCATAGGTCTGTGCATAAGTTTGTGTGTGTGTGTGTGTGTGTGTGCATTTAAGTACGTGTAAAAGTGTGTGTGCATAGGTCTGTGCATAAGTTTGTGTGTGTGTGTGTGTGTGTGTGCATATAAGTATGTGTAAAAGTGTGTGTGCATAGGTCTGTGCATAAGTTTGTGTGTGTGTGTGTGTGTGCATATAAGTATGTGTAAAAGTGTGTGTGCATAGGTCTGTGCATAAGTGTGTGTGTGTGTGTGTGTGTGTGTGTGTGTGTGTGTGTGTGTGTGCATATAAGTATGTGTAAAAGTGTGTGTGCATAGGTCTGTGCATAAGTTTGTGTGTGTGTGTGTGTGTGTGTGTGCATTTAAGTACGTGTAAAAGTGTGTGTGCATAGGTCTGTGCATAAGTTTGTGTGTGTGTGTGTGTGTGTGTGCATATAAGTATGTGTAAAAGTGTGTGTGCATAGGTCTGCGCATAAGTTTGTGTGTGTGTGTGCGTAAGTGTGTGTGGTTATAAGTATGTGTAAATTTGTGTGTGCATAGGTCTGTAAATGTGTGTGTGCGTAAGTGTGTGTATGTTGTTATAAGTATGTGTAAAAGTGTGTGTGTGTGTGTGTGTGTGTTGTGGCCGTGTGCACTAACAGTCCCTCAGTGTCTCCCGTCTCTCTCCTGCAGGATAATAATGTGCTGCTGATGAAAGAGTTTTGCTAAACGCTGCAGTTTCTCACAGTCTGCCGGAGTGTGAGGAGCTCAACCGTGAACACTTACACAGATCCTCCTTCACACCACTGGCAGACCAATGACAGAACACACACACAAATGACAGAACACACACACAAATACAGCTGAACAGAGATCGCTCTTTAGGTCCGATGGCAGAAACCCCAGTTGTGTTACTCAGCATACACTGCAAAACACGCTTAAGAGGTTTAGTCTTGTTTCTAGTCTAAATATCTAAAAATGTCTTAAATCAAGAAGCATTTACTAGACTAGCACAAAATATTGTCTCGTTTTCAGAAATAATGAGTCAAAATGAAGTGAGTTTTTCATTAAAACAAGCTAAATAATCTAGTTTTAAAATAACACAATGAACATAGACTGTCAGAAGCATGAAGCACACACTGAAGAACACATGCACACCTGACCAGCACTGACAACACACACACTGCTGTTTTACATCTGTTACTATGCTGATGCATAGGCATTAGTAGTTCCGCCCTCTTCTGAAAAGAGCACCTCATTTGCATTTAAAGCGACAGTCACCAAATCACCACAATTAGAATCAAACCCTGAAAGGGTCAGTTTCAGAGAGCTGGAGAACATTATCTGTGGGGTATTCTCAGCTCAAACACACACAGCAAACACAGCAGAGACGCACTTTGGCTCGAGGGTTTAAAAGAAGCAACATTTAATGTGATAAAATTGTGTTGTGAGTTGGTGGCAAAATAGCAAAACGACAACCAAAATACTGCAAAAATAAGTGAATTTATTTACAGAAGTGAAAAGAAGTCAAACAGCAAAATATTATTTACAAGATCCCACAAAAGAAAATAAATCAATGTATATTATGGATGGGGGAAACGAGAACTTACTTTACATCTTGTGCAAATTACACATTGGTTCGACTTTTTTTCGGTTATGTTAGTTTGTGTATAATAAATGCCTCAGTGAACCAAATTTACTGTATACACACACTGCAAATAAAAATAGCTTCTGTCTTGTTTCTAGTCCAAATGTCTACAAATTTTCGAGACAAGTACAAGAAAATGGGCTCTATTTTAACAATCTATGTGCAAAGTCTAACGTGAATGGTGCAAGCGCATTAAGGTCGTGTCCGAATTCACTTTTGCTATTTTAAGGATGGATAAATCCGCTGTGCGCCCCGGCGCATGGTCTAACAGGGCTGTGCTTATTCTCTTAATGAGTTCTGGGTGTGTTTTGAGCATAACCTGCATTAAACCAATCAGAGTCTCGTCTCTCATTCCCTTTAAGAGTCAGTTGCGTCGCTCCATGGTGCATTTGCTATTTACATGGCGACTTTGTAAGTGTAAAAACTGAACGCTTCACTAGCGAGAAAACAGTTAAACAGAGCATCTGCAGCGCGAGGATAAAGAACGAGCCTCCTCCATTCAGCCTCTTTACTTTCTCTTTACTTTACTCTTTACTCCTTTACTTTGGTGGAGTAAGGAAACGGTGGAAACTCACTCCACTGAACACATCCATTAGCCCACATGTTTAATCTCCTTTGTTAAGCACAAAGATTTGTGTCTAAACTATTTCTAAATTCAGTTCTAAGGAATAAATGAACAATAATAATGAAGTGTGCTCAAACAACTGAGTTATATCCAAACACACGTCCTGTTCTTATGCCCCATATGGTGATGCAGACGTCTCCAAAACCCCACAGCTGGACAAATCTACACTTATGTTTATTAAACTAACATAAATCTGCATATAATCAATAATCCTGCTAATAATAATGACATTATACAGATGCAGATCGTCATGAATAAACTGAAAAAGCCCCCCGAGGTGAAGAAGGCATGGAGGCAGTGGTGTTTATATTGATGTAGAAAATCATCATTTCTGGATCATTTTAATCCTTTAATTGTGTAAAGATATTTGTGTGTTGCTGTTCATCCTGTGTGTATTCAGCAGTGTGTAACCTGCATAGGTGCATAACTAACGCTCTGCTGGACTTTAGAGCAGCTTTTAGTTCAGGGGTGTCCAAACTCGGTCCTGGAGGACCGGTGTCCTGCAGAGTTTAGCTCCAACTTCCTTCAGCACACTTGCCTGGAGGTTTTAGTATACCTAGTAAGAGCTTGATTAGCTGGTTCAGGTGTGTTTAATTGGGGTTGGAACTAAAATATGCAGGACACCGGCCCTCTAGGACCGAGTTTGGACACCCCTGCTTTAGTTGGTCAATAGCGCGGTCTATTTCAGCTCCTCAAAATAGCAAATAACTATTTAAACAATGTGGCGCAAAACGTAAAATTTAAGGTTGGGCTAGTCTGAAAATAGCAACAAATCATTACAAACACAACATGCACCTTATCTTAAGGCCAGAAATTAAGCTTTTTTTGCGCTGCAACTGATGATCAACAGTAAAAATTACACATTGTCGCTTTTCCCAACAGGGAAAACCAGCAACAATCAAGAATGCATGATTATATCCGTCATGAAAATGTTAAAAGAAGTGATTATAGTGGAAGTCAATGAGGCAAAAACACCAACATAATGAAATAGTAGTAAATGTGAACAATACACAAGGGTTAACATGAAACAAGGACAAGGTTGCATTCCTGCACCATTAAATGGATGACCATGAAAAACTGCACTTCTTATTTTACTTGTGCATATTTTTTTTTATGTGCACGCATAGCTTAAAATACAAACTTTGTGTCACAGTAGGAGTAAAAGTGTGTGTGTGTGTGTGTGTGTGTTATCTACAGACGTTCCTCAATATACAGCAGCTCCTCTACTGTTACAGTCACGAGTTTCCACACACAGCTGTTATCGTTGCATTTGTTCATCAGCTCATGTCAGATTGACACAACACACATCTGACTACCGTGAACCCACACATACACACTGCAAAAACTGCTTATACACGAGAGCTGCAATCTTAATTATTTTGATATATTTTTAAGAATACAATACTATCAAAGATCAGATTGTGCACGAGTATGATTATTTTAAGATTGTAGATTTTCTTTCAACTTATTAAAGCTTCAAGTTGGTGTTTTGCATGCATGTTTAGCTTAATTATATGCAGAGACATCATTTAAGACCAGCCTTGTATTTTTAAGGCTTTATTTTTAGCTGTAACAATTTTGCTTATTAATAAAATGCTCAATCTCACACTTATACTTGTTCATTAGTGATAAAATACTCTGTTATGTGCTGTGGCAGTAAGCTTCAGTAGTTTGAGAAGCAACAAGTAATAACTTTTGCTTTGTAAATACTGTCAGGTTTTTTAGTAAATTGAGGACAATCAGCATGTGTGTGATCCTGATTTTATTCATACAATAATCTTAAACACTGGGCCCTATCATACACCCGGGGCAATAAGGCACAAGACGTGTTTAGCGTGATTTGTTGCTACTTTCAGACCAGCGCAACAGTAATTTTCACGTTTTGCGTCACGTTGTTTAAATAGTAAATCCATCTGCGCCACTTTGTGGACTCATGGGTGTGCTGGTCTATAAAGGAGGTGTGTTGCGCATTGTTGGAGCGTTGCTATTTTGAGGAACTGAAATAGACCGCACCATTGACCAACTAAAAACTGCTCTAAAGTCCAGCAGAGCGTGTTAGTTATGAGCCTATGCAGGTCCAAACCCTGAATACACACATGATGATCAGCAACACACAAATATCTTTACAGATGAAAACAATTAAAGGATTAAAATGATCCAGAAATAATGATTTCCTACATCAATATAAACACCACTGCCTCCATGCCTTCTTCACCTCGGGGGGCTTTTTCAGTTTATTGATGACGATCTGCATCTGTATAATGTCATTATTATTAGCAGGATTATTTATTATATGCAGATTTATGTTAGTTTTAATAAACACAAGTGTAGATTTGTCCACCTGTGGGGTTTTGGGACGTCTGCATCACCATATGGAGCATAAGAACAGGATGTGTGTTTGGATATAACTCAGTTGTTTGACCACACTTCATTATTATTGTTCATTTATTCCTTTGCTGGAGATTAGAACTGAATTTAGAAATAGTTTAGACACAAATCTTTGCGCTTAACAAAGGAGATTAAACATGTGGGCTAATGGATGTGTTCAGTGGAGTGAGTTTCCACCGTTTCCTTACTCCACCAAAGTAAAGGAGTAAAGAGTAAAGTAAAGAGAAAGTAAAGAGGCTGAATGGAGGAGGCTCGTTCTTTATCCTCGCACTGCAGATGCTCTGTTTAACTGTTTTCTCGCTAGTGAAGCGTTCAGTTTTTACACTTACAAAGTCGCCATGTAAATAGCAAATGCACCATGGAGCCACGCAACTGACTCTTAAAGGGAATGAGAGACGAGACTCTGATTGGTTTAATGCAGGTTATGCTCAGAACACACCCAGAACTCATTAAGAGAATAAGCACAGCCTTGTTAGACCATGCGCCGGGGCGCAGAACGGATTTATCCATCCTTAAAATAGCAAAAGTAAATTTGGACACGACCTTAATGCTTTTGTGCCATGCGCTTTAGACTTTGCGCCTTGAAAGTAAAAATTTAAAGACATGATATTTAATAATGATTCTTAAATGGAGATAAATTCTCCTGTTTAGTAACTCTAGATTTAAGACCTTTTCACATAAAAATACAGTTTAAAAAGCAATTAACAACCTATTACTTATTTTAAGACATTATTTCTATACTAAAGCCTAGGAAAGATGTCTTATCTCAAGAAATAAGCGTACCAAGTATAATCATCTGACTGCACTGGCAGATCATCTGATGCATCTTCTTAAATCATTCATTTATTTTACAGTAGTTATGTTTCGCAGTGCAGCTGTAGCATTGGCGTCCATATTTTTGGCAGTGCTTTATTTGTGACCCTCAGTATTCTTCAGCCTTGGCCTTTAGAAGACGAGAAGCTCGGTAGCCGCTGTAAAAAGGTCTCCACACGAAACAACAGTGGCTATCCGAGCCTCTTCAAGAGCTGAAGAATGAGATTATGGGGCAGTAAATCAGCTCAGATAATCTCCAGCCGGACACCACAAGGATTCGGGACGGTGCAACTGCAGGAGTGGCGTCAATGCGCGACATGGGACGCTGCATTCGGGAAGAGGAAGAATGTGAGGGCGGATATTTTTACATTTAGTCATTTAGCAGACACTTTTGTCCAAAGCGATTTACAATTGTGGAGGCATTCGGTGATTCAATAGGAAGAGGCAATAGAATGCAAAACTTGCTTCTGTCTTGTTTCTAGTACAAATATCGAAAAATTCTTGAATCAAAAAGCTTTTTCTGGACAAGTAACAAAATAGTGTTGTTTTCAGAAATAATGAGTCAAAATTAAGTGAGTTACAAGCTAAGTAATCTGACAATAGGGTAAGAGAAATACTCTAGTTTTTGCTTGAAAAAAAAAAAATTATTTCTTACCCCATTGGCAGATTATTTGTTTGTTTTAAGGGAAAAGTCACTTTAAAAGACATTCAAGAGTTCACACTGAGCTGATGATTGATTATAAAGCTTGTTTGGCATGCTGTCCTGGGAAAGAGCCCTGAGCTCATAAGATCCTCGAGCCTGGGGCTCCCTCCTGTTTACAAAGGCGAGAGGGGAGTTTGAGCTCGGGTAGATCTGGAGAACTCCCCTGCTGTAGTAGCTGATGAACAGATAGTGATTGCTCTTAAGAGATAACTACTACTAGGAGCATGTCTATGGTGCTGATTTGGATTAGTCAATTAACTTAAGTTGCATGTTTTTGGACGGTGGGAGGAAACCGGGGAACCCGGGGGAAACCCACTTGAGCACGGGGAGAACGTGTAAACTCCGCACAGAAACGTCAGCTGGCTTGGTAAGGACTAGAACCAGTGACGTTCTTGCTGTGAGGAAACAGTGCTAATTGGTTGGTTAAAATTGGTTGGTTTTAGGGAAGGACGAGGGTGGGTCAGTCGATCGGTCGGCCGGCCAGTCAGTCATTCATTCGGTCAGACAGACAGCCAGTCGACAGCGGCCTCTGGTGAGTTTACGCAAGAACAGAAGGTGCGAACGGCACTCGCAAGAGAAATTTGAGATATGAACAAGCGCACACAGCGGCCTCTCGCGGATTTGCGAAAACAAAAACAGCAAAAACGTCCACAGGACTACATTTCAGAATGAGCCTGGGTTGGTATGAAAGCATTTAGGCTTTCCTGTGAAATATAATAATGACAGAAGAAGTTGTGGCGGGTCATTGGGGATGTTGTGGGTTTCTTAGGTTATTAAAGTTGCTTTCTGTCACTACTTGTTTAATCTACATTAATGCATTCAGTGTAAGCTGCACGAATCATCATTAAAAGATCGGGATCTCAACACCCACACAACATCAATTATAAATGATGGTGATTTGCATATGTTTATTAATCCTTCCAATCGCTGCATTCAAATCTGAAAACACTAACGTTAGTTATGAAGTTACATATAACACAGATGTACTAGGAGAACAGTTTATAGTTAAGATAAAACCACTGATGTTTATGGTAATTAAAATCACCATCATATGCATTTAACGATGCTCAAAAATGAAATTGATAAGTTGCAGGCAGCAATTACATTATTTAATAAAAATTGTGTTTTGAATTGACAAATAGGATTTGTGTATTTTACTTTGTAAATGTATTATTTCTGAGATTGATCTGCACTGCTATGGCATTTCTTTAAACAGTTTTGTACAAGATTTGCTTACTAAAACAAGTCCTTCCTCAGGTCTCTGCAATATTCTGGTTACCTTGCACTCGTTGTTTATGTAGCTTGGCAGTTAGTGCTCGACTAAACTCTATTAAACCGGTTGTCTATACAGCATTGAATGTCTTAATTTGCGAATTAAGATCTTTATTTTGCTTTGCCGTGCTCAATTTAAATTTCATTCCAGTCACGATAACAGGCTCTCCGGCTTTTTTTGTTTTGTTTTTGCTGCTCGTGTTGGAGGGTCCCCGAGGGATGGAGCAAACCTAATAGAAATCAGAATGAAAGAGTTAACCTCTGCGCCCTGCCCTGGTCAAACCATCCCTCGTTTCAGGAGGGAGAGAGCAAGAAAAGGAGGACAGGAATCCCGTCTTGTGTTTCTAATATCTTTATGAAGAAATCCCTCCGGGCCGGGAACGTCTTGGGTGTTCTGAGAAGGAAAAGTAAAAAAAAAAACGCTCCACAAAAAGTTTCTGCCTCAAAAATATGACAGGGTGAAAATAAGTGTTGAACGCATCACCAATTTCCCTCAGAGAAGTTTGAAACAGTTATATTCTGTAATAAATAACATTACTGCTCCTGTTACATTTGACTTCTTTTATATCATAGAACTCATTTCTAATAACTGATTTACTTTATATCTGACATGATGACTGAACGGGCGACGCAGTGGCGCAGTAGGTAGTGCTGTCGCCTCACAGCAAGAAGGTCGCTGGTTCGAGCCTCGGCTGGGTCAGTTGGCATTCTGTGTGGAGTTTGCATGTTCTCCCTGCGTTTGTGTGGGTTTCTTCCGGGTTTCCCCCACAGTCCAAACACATGCGGTACAGGTGAATTGGGTAGGTTAAATTGTCCATAGTTTATGAGTGTGAATGAGAGTGTATGGATGTTTCCCAGTGTTGGGTTGCAGCTGGAAGGGCATCCGCTGCGTAAAACATGTGCTGGATAAGTTGGCGGTTCATTCCGCTGTGTCGACCCTGGATTAATAAAGGGACTTAGCCGAAAAGAAAATGAATGAATGAATAAATGATGGCTAAACATAATATTTGACTAGATATACTAGTATTTAGTTTAAAGTGACATTTAAAAGCATAACTAGGTTATGTTAATTAGGTAAGATAATTAGTATTGTATAAGGGGGCTAATAATATTGTCCTTAAAATGAGTTTAAAACAATTAAAAACTGCTTTTATTCTAGCCGAAATAAAACAAACTTATCCAGAAGAAAAAATATTATAGGAAATAAAACTGAAAAATTCCTGTATCTGTTCAACATCATTTGGGAAATATTGGAAAAATTCACAGGAGGCTGAATAATTGACTTCATCTGTATTTTTAATTAACAGAATGTAAATGTATTGTGCTATAAATATTTTAGGTTGTTTAGTTGCACTGTATAAATTGAGTTTACATTACTTTTGTCCTCAAAACAGAGGGAACTAATTAGTTTTGCTCCGAGACACACAGAAGTCGCAACCAATTTAACAACAATTGCACTGTAAAATAATATTTACAGTTATGAGTTTCATTTTGGGATGTTGATCTTTGCTTTGATTTTTTTCTTATGTTGAAAATTAAACTCTGAAGTTTAACAAATTGACTCTTATTAACATTTTAGCATTGGTTTGAAACAGTTATATTGTGCAATAATTAGTGAATTAACTGAATGAATATGTGTTGCATAAAATTTAGGATTGTTAGGTTAGGTTGTTAGCCAAAAATCATTATAAATATTATATCAGTGCCAAACTAGTAAAACATACATATACATATATATATATGTACATATATATATATATATATATATATATATATATATATATATATATATATATATATATATATATATATATATATATATATATATATATATATATATATATATACACACACACACACATTTATTTTCATATTTATATTTATTTATATTTGCATCTATGTTTTACTAGTTTGGGACTGATATTATATTTATAATGATATATATATATATATATAAAGAAAAAGTACTGGCAGTTTCTTACCAGGTTTTTGTACCATAATTCATAACACCAACCCAGACAATATAGCCCTGCAAACTATTAAAATGTCAACAAATGTCACTTTTTAATGTCAAAGGTTCCCATAATGCAATTCAAAAGCATAAATAGATGAGGAAAAAAAAAACATCAAATCACAAAATACAGAACAAAATCTACAGTTGATGTCAGAATTACTGTATAAGCCCCCCTGTTTATTTTTTCCCCAATTTCTGTTTAACGTTTTCAACACATTTCTGCACATAACAGTTTTAATAACTCATCTCTAATAACTGATTTATTTTCTCTTTGTCATGATGACAGTAAATAATATTAGACTAGATATTCTTCAAGACACTTCTATACAGCTTAAAGTGACATTTAAAGGCTTCACTAGGTTAATTAGGGTAACTAGGCAGGTTAGGGGAATTAGGCAAGTTATTGTATAATGATGGTTTGTTCTGTAGACTATTGAAAAAAAAAAAAAAGCTTAAAGGGGCTAATAATATTGACCTTAAAATGGTGTTTAAAAAATTAAAAACTGCTTTTATTCTAGCCAAAATAAAACAAATAAGACTTTCTCCAGAAGAAAAAATATTATCAGACATACTGTGAAAATGTCCTTGCTCTGTTAAACATCATTTGGGAAATATTTAAAAAAGAAAAATAAATTCAAAGGGGGGCGAATATTTCTGACTTTTTTTTTCTTATTTATTTATGTTTTTGAATTGCATTATGGGAACTTTTGACATTAAAAATATTTTTTATTTGTCATTTTTACAGTGTATATGTGACCCTAAACCACAATACCAGCACAGGCACATTTTGTCAATAGCCAAACATGCATTTTATGGTCAAAATAATATATATATATCTTTTTTTTTTTGTTTGTTTGTTTTTTCTTCTAAAAATGATTATAAATATATCACACCAGTCTCAAACTAGTGGAAAATAGTGAAAAGATGCTCTGAATTATATATATTGTATATAAAAGTACAGCAGTTTATTATCAGTTTTTTTGCAGCATAATTTACAACACCAACCCAGACAATATATCACTTCAAACTATTAAAGTCAACAAAAGTCACTTTTTAATGTCAAAAAATGCCATAATGATAAAACAAAAACATGAAATCACAAAATACAGAAAAAATGTTAATATTTATATTTACAATTTATTATATAGTTATATATCGTAAATAACATTTGTTCTGTATTTTGTGATTTGATGCCCTTTTCCTTATTTATTTATACTTTTGAGTTGCATTATGAGACCTTTTGACATTAAAAAGTGACATTTTTTAAAGTTATTTTTTTATTAGAGTTTTACAGTGTATATGTGACCCAAAACCACAAAACCAGCACAAACACATTTTGTCCAAACAGCCAAAATTGCACTGTACGGTCAAAATAATATATATATATATCAATTCAAACTATTAAAGTCATCAAATGTCACGTTTTAACGTCAAAAGGTCTCATAATGCAATTCAAAAGCATAAATAAATGAGGAAAAAAACACATGAAATCACAAAACACAATATATAATAACTAGGGCCAGAGAGAATCTCCAGACATGTTTTGCTATTTCTGTGCACAATGTTGTAAATAATCTGTGAATTTATGCGGCATGATTTTGGGAGTATCATAACTAAAAACTTGATATATGAAATAAAACATAATACCTTTTTAACTTATATAATGTTTACAATGCAAATCCAACTTATTGGGTAAACAAAGCAAGTCTCTTATATAATATATCTAGTAAAAGACTGAAAATATGCCTTTACAAACTGTATTGTAAGTAAATCATATGAACATTGTTAACATTTGTCAAAAATAATACTGAAATTAATTTTAAAACTGAATAAATATACACACATTTACACCAGTAAATAAATAGTCTCAATCATGGACTAAAAATCTGCGGGAATCTGTGAATTTCTGCAGACAGATTCCGTGTGGGCATAATAATAACTCATTTATAACTTATTTAATTATATAGCTATATAACTTTCATGTATTAATATAATTTTATATTTTAATGTGTATTTTTTTTACAGTGTATTTGTGACTCTAAATCCAAATCCAGCACATTTTGTCAATAGCCAAAAATGCATTGTGTTGTCAAAATAATATATGCATTTTTTATGCCAAAAATCATTATAAAATCATTATTATTACACCAGTACTAAACAGTGACAAAAACGCTCCACCAAAGTCCTGCCTCGGGAATATCTGACATTTTCCCAGCAAAAAGAGCCTCTTATTTCTCTGTGCTCCCAGTGGGCGGAGCTAACGAGCCGCAGCGTCTGCTAATGCAATATAAACAGGTCTGGATCCAATAATGTGTCATTTAGCTGGTCTGGAACAGATTGGCCTGTCGTGATGGGCTTGAACTCTTGCCCGGCGGAGAAGTTTCTCTACAGCCCAAATCCCGACCCGTCAGCCTGACAGCGCTGAACGCCACCCGTTTAGCCACAAACCTCTCTGTTTTCGGGCCAGATCTGGTTTGCATTTGCGCAGCGCTCAAAGACAGGTGCACAAGTGTTTATGGTGAAAGTGTGCTGTGTGGGATAATAGCAATAATAAACAGCCTGCTGTCCGTCTAGTGCGCTTGCTTTGCTTTTAAACGTGTCGGGCAGAGATAAAGTTTCCGGACAAATTACAAAAGGGCTCATTTTACAGTGTTACAGTTTCTGTATTTTGTAAATACACTGTAAAAAAATATCTGTTAATGTATAGTTTGTGTGTTTTTGGTTTGTTTGTGGTGGTGAATTGCATTATGGGATGTTGATCTCTGCTCTGTCCACTTTTGATGATGAAAATTCAACGCAAACAAAGTGACTTTTAGCGACATTTTAGTAGTTTTTAGGTAGAATTTTAGTTAGAAATAATATAATGTATAAGAAATTATAAATAAGTCTGTATATATAGACAAATAACAAAACAATTTGCTGGCAGTTTATTACAAGGTGTTTGTAGTGTAATATACAACACCAAGCCAGACAATACTATTACAAACGTTCAGAAAATTCTCTTTTAAAACTTTGAGGTTAAAGAAAAGTCCCTTTAAAGGTGCAGTGTTTAAGTTTGACACCCAGTGGTTGAACTAGGTATTGCACTCCTGGATCAAAACAAACTGAAGTGCGGGTTGCCAGATTGAGTACAGGAGCGAGTGATTTACACTGCGTTCTAAATAAAAGCAACGACATGCGGTAGAGGGAATATTCTCCATATTAAAAGGAGTTTAATTGATATATTAGAAACGGCTTCTGTTTCTCACAGCAGAACAACAGAAACCTATGACAGTGATCACCTCAGGTAAACCTCATGTGCTTTATTCAGTGTTAAATGCTAATAATGTGAGTTTGAATGTCATTTTACAGGACATTTATTGCCATATACTGAAAGTAGTAAAAGAAGTTCCCAAATATTTATTTTGGAACTGCTATAAAATTAAAGTTTTACTTTGGACTAATCTATAACTAGGGGTGTAACGGATCACTGTTGATCCGTGATCCGTACGGATCACAACCCACGGTTCGAAACGCACGTGACCTGCGGATTAATACATTTTTTGAACTTGTTAATCCAACATTATAACAATAGCAGAGAGATCGCCTTCCACATCATTCAAATCACGCATATGAAAGCATTTTGACTTCCCTGTAAGATATAATGATGACGGAAAAAGTTGTGTGTGGGACCTACCTAAATGCTTTCTTTGTCTATTAATTTAAGGTGTTTTCTGTCACTGCTTGTTTAGCCTGCAGGGTTTCCAGCTGTGGCGGCAGGCTTTTTTTTTTTACACAGATCTGCCAACTATTTTAAAGACAAATATTACACGCAGTATCAAGTCGAGATCGCATTCATGTAACACGAGCATGCGAATCTCTTTGCTTGCACGCCGATTTCCTCTGTTCGTGCACAAAACGTCTTGCACGCCCTCAAATATACTCTGCTCAAGTGCAGATCTTTGTGTGCGCTGTCAAATGAACACTGCTGAAGTGCGATTTAGTGCGCTTTTGTGTGTTTTGCGACATTAATGCGTCCTGAAGTAAAGTGAAACGGCTTTAAACTCCAGCAAGATAAAGTCAATGTATGCAGAGCCAATGACCTTTATCAATAAAGTATACTAATATGGAAACTGTGTTCATCTTAACTGCATTAATGCATTCAGTGTAAAGCTGCACAATTACACATTAAAAGATCGTGATCTCAGTTCAAACCCGCGAAACATGAACGATACATGATAATGATTTGCATATGTTTATTAATCCTTCAAAGCGCTGCATTTAAATCTGCATCGAGAGAGATTCAGTTTTTAGGCCTACAGTTTTTCAGTTCGGTACTAACAATTAAATAACACAGAAGTACTGGGAGAACATGACGCTGGTGAATGTTTGACGCTGTTGAAAGCAATTACATTGTGTAACCAACAGATGGCGACAAACAAACATCAAAATGATGTCACTGAATAGATTTTCAAAAATAATACACCTATAATGAAACATGAAGTTTAATGTGTGAAGTGTTGAATCATTAATTGAAGATAAATATGATCTGTTGTAGATGTTAGATTTCTATATTTAGCATTATCAGCAACAGTAGCCAAGATCATATTTTGTTTTGAATACTTTTCTTTTTTTCAGCTGGTTCTTTCTTGATTTTTATTTTTATTAAAATTTCAGGTTCTAAATTCTGTTTGTTAAAAGCAATGCTTTTGCAGTAATATTTTTGTATAAATGGAAAGCAAATGACATTTGTCTCCTCCCTTTTTTGCTGATCCGAAAAATGTTCCGGTCCGTGACTAAAAAACCGTAGTGTGATCCGAATTGCAAATTTGTGATCCGTTACACCACTATCCAGGGCTTAACATTAACACCCGCCAACCCGCCAAATGCGGGTAGATTTCAGTGGTGGCGGGTAAGACAGACACTCCCACTAGCCACATTGGCTGGTTGAAAATAATTTTAATAATTCATAAAAGCAGGGTTTGACAATAAGGATGGTCCAATATGCATGCAAAGGCGATCTTAGAATTAAGAAGCAACACGACTGACAAAAATAATTACGTTCGCGTGAGCAATAAAAAAGCAGATGAATACTGAATAAAAGGATGATCACTCGCAGCTGAGGTGATGCGCGCGACTGTTTAAAACGCGTGCGCGCTCTCGTTTCCTTGCGTGAAGCAACTGTGTCTAGAAACACAGCTGATGTGATCGGTTCTCTTTCAAATAGACTAGACTAAAAGTGATGAACATGCACCCACAGTCCTGCTGCTTTCAAGAGCTCCAGATTTGTATTTTTGTAAGCAGCACCGGTTGCTTTCACTTTCACCATTATGTGAACAATTTTTTATGGGTCTAACGTTAACCGTGTGCGTTATAATCCTTTTATTATCACACGGTATCTTTATTTCCTACTTTCTTTTGCGTAATGTGGTCTAATTATCATTTTTTACAATAACACCGCTTTAATGGGAGATTGCTCCCCATTTATATGTAGTTAACTGGTGATCTGGGTCCTTTAGCCAGGACAGATTACTGTGCACATGTTTTATTAAATAAAAAGTATAGTAAACAGCTATGTTATGCTTGTTTTGACACATTTAAAATGTGTGGCTAAGAAATAATTAATTGTTTATGTGTGGTCAGAGATAAATTTGGTAAATCCTTCATTTTGAGCTCTGAAAATTCATGTGAAATAAAAACTAATTGTAATACTATGAAACCATGATCCATTTGCTTATGAACATTTAGCAAGCTCATACAGGAC
>LR812520.1:798819-843819 GCA_903798195.1 Danio kyathit
GTTATAGTGTGTGTGTGTGTGTTAAGTGTTTTAGTTTGTGTGTATTAGTTGTGTGTGTGTGTGTGTGTGTGTGTTAGTTATAGTGTGTGTGTGTGTTTTAGTTTAGGTGTTATTGTGTGTTTTAGTTTGTGTGTGTTAGTTATAGTGTGTGTTAGTTATAGTGTGTGTGTGTGTGTGTGTTTCAGTTTGTGTGTATGTTAGTTATAGTGTTTGTGTTTTGGTTTGTGTGTGTGTTAGTTATAGTGTATATGTGTGTGTGTGTGTGTGTGTGTGTGTGTGTTAGTTATAGTGTGTGTGTGTGTGTGTGTTAGTTACAGTGTGTGTTTTTTAGTTTGTGTGTGTTATAGTGTGTGTGTGTGTGTGTGTGTGTGTGTCTCTTAGTTTGTGTATGTGTGTTAGTCATAGTTTGTGTGTTTTAGTTTGTGTACAGTATGTCTATTAGTTATAATGTGTGTGTGTGTTATGTGTTTTAGTTTGTGTGTATTAGTGTGTGTGTGTGTATGTGTATGTATGTATGTTAGTTATAGTGTGTGTGTGTGTTAAGTGTTTTAGTTTGTGTGTATTAGTTGTGTGTGTGTGTGTGTGTGTGTGTGTCTTAGTTTGTGTATGTGTGTTAGTCATAGTTTGTGTGTTTTAGTTTGTGTACAGTATGTCTATTAGTTATAATGTGTGTGTGTGTTATGTGTTTTTGTTTGTGTGTATTAGTGTGTGTGTGTGTATGTGTATGTATGTATGTTAGTTATAGTGTGTGTGTGTGTTAAGTGTTTTAGTTTGTGTGTATTAGTTGTGTGTGTGTGTGTGTCTTAGTTTGTGTGTGTTTTAGTTTAGGTGTTATTGTGTGTTTTAGCTTGTGTGTGTTAGTTATAGTGTGTTAGTTATAGTGTGTGTGTGTGTTTCAGTTTGTGTGTGTGTTAGTTATAGTGTGTGTGTGTTTTAGTTTGTGTGTGTGTTAGTTATAGTTATAGTGTGTGTGTGTGTGTGTGTGTGTGTTTTAGTTTGTGTGTGTGTTAGTTATAGTGTGTGTGTGTGTGTGTTAGTTATAGTGTGTGTGTGTGTGTTAGTTATAGTGTGTGTGTTTTAGTTTGTGTGTGTTATAGTGTGTGTGTGTTTTAGTTTGTGTGTGTTAGTCTGTGTGTGTGTTAGTTATAGTGTGTGTGTTTTAGTTTGTGTGTGTTATAGTGTGTGTGTGTGCATTTTAGTTTGTGTGTTTTAGTGATATAACGTGTGTGCGTGTGTGTGTGTGTGTTCTATGTATAAACTCAGCTTCGGGACACTAGTAAACAGGTCAGTGTAATGCTGAGTGTGGTTTTATCACTGAATCCCGTCCAGACATGTCAACAGCGACTCTTAATGACAATCTAATGAGGACTCTAATGCTGAGGGGTGTTTGAGACCAGGGCCTGAACTTTATGACTGGAGTGTGGTGGAGGCCATGTTTATAGCTCTGCAGGCTAATGCTAGCCCTGCGCAGTTTTAAAGGGAGCACCTGTGCCACATAAATCTGTAACTAACTCCCCAACCAGTATGTTACATTTCTAATAAGCGCCAGAGAGCGGCGGGTGGAGGGAGAGAGGGATGGGGGAAGAATGGCTACTGTATGGAGCATAATAAGAGCCAGCTGTGGGTCAGCCATGTTTGAGTGCACGCACGTCTGTGTGTTAGTTATGGTGTGTGTGTGTGTGTGTGTGTTATAGTGTGTGTTTAGTTTGTCGGTTTTAGCTTGCATATACGTTTTAGTTTAAACGTGTGTGTGTGTGTTATAGTGAGTGTGTGTGTTTTAGTTTTTGTATGTGTGCTTTAGATTGGATGTGTGCATCAGTTATAGTGTGTGTGCTTGTGTATATGTTAGTGTGTGTGTGTGTGTTAGTTATTGTGAGTGTGTGTGTGTGTGTATATATTAGTGTGTGTGTGTGTTTGTTAGTTATTGTGTGTGTGTGTGTTTTAGTTTATGTATGTTAGTGTGTGAGTGTGTTAGTTATTGTGTATGTGTTATAGTGTGTGTGTGTGTGTGTGTGTGTATGTGTGTGTGTATGTTAGTTATTGTGTGTGTGTTTTAGTTTGTGTATGTGTTATAGTGTGTGCTACTTATTGTGTGTGTTTTAGTTTTTGTATGTTAGTGTGTGTGTGTTAGTTATTGTGTATGTGTGTGTGTGTGTATGTTAGTTATTGTGTGTGTGTTTTAGTTTGTGTATGTGTTATAGTGTGTGTGTGTGTGTGTGTGTGTGTGTGTGTGTGTGTTAGTTATTGTGTGTGTTTTAGTTTGCATATGTGTGTGTATGTTTTAGTTTGTGTTTGTTAGATATAGTTTGTGTGTGTATGTGTTTTAGTTTATGTGTGTGTTATAGTGTGTGTGTGTGTGTTTGTGTCTGTGTTAGTTATAGTGTGTGTGTGTGTGTGTTTTAGTTTATGTATGTGTTATAGTTTGTGTATGTGTTATAGTGTGTGTGTGTGTGTGTGTGTGTGTGTGTAAGTTATTGTGTGTTAGTTATTGTGTGTGTTTTAGTTTGCATATGTGTATGTTTTAGTTTGTGTGTGTTAGATATAGTTTGTGTGCGTTTGTGTTTTAGTTTATGTATATGTTTGTTAGTTATAGTGTGTGTGTTTGTGTGCATTTCAGTTTGCATGTGTGTTAGTTTTTGTGCGTGTTTTAGTTTGTGTATGCTTTAAAGTGTGTGTGTGTGTGTGTTTGTGTCTGTATTAATTATTGTGTATGTGTTATAGTGTATGTGTGTTTGTGTCTGTGTTAGTTATTGTGTGTGTGTGTTTTAGTTTGTGTATATGTTAGTGTGTGTGCGTTAGTTATTGTGTGTGTGTGTTTTAGTTCGTGTCTATGTCAGTGTGTGTGTGTGTGTGTGTGTGTGTGTGTGTGTGTGTGTTAGTTATTGTGTGTGTTTCAGTTTGCATTTGAGTTTGCTTTAGTTTGCATATGTGTGTGTATGTTTTAGTTTGTGTGTGTTAGATATAGTTTGTGTGCGTTTGTGTTTTAGTTTATGTGTGTTAGCTGGAGTGTGTGTGTGTGTGTTTGTGTGCGTTTCAGTTTGCATATGTGTGTTAGTTTGTGTGCGTGTTTTAGTTTGTGTATGTGTGTTATAGTGTGTGTTAGTGTGTGTTGTTTTAATTTGCATAATTGTGTTTCAGTTTGCGTGTGTGTGTGTGTTTTTTTTGTTTGTGTACATGTTACAGTGTGTGTATGTGTTTATTTATAGTGTGTATACACACTGTTTGTGTGTTCTAATTTGTGTATATGTGTTAGTTATAGTGTTTGTATGTGCGTGTTAGTTTGTGAATACGTTATAGTGTGTGTTTTAGTTTGTCTATGTGTTATAGTGTGTGTGTGTGTGTGTGTGTTTCAGTTTGCATTTGAGTTTGCTTTAGTTTGCATATGTGTGTGTATGTTTTAGTTTGTGTGTGTTAGATATAGTTTGTGTGCGTTTGTGTTTTAGTTTATTATGTGTTATAGTGTGTGTGTGTGTGTGCGCGTGTTAGTTATTGGGTGTGTTTTTGTTTGTGTATGTGTTATAGTGTGTGTGTGTGTGTTAGTTATTGGGTGTGTTTTAGTTTGTGTAAGTGTTATAGTGTGTGTGTGTGTTAGTTATTGGGTGTGTTTTAGTTTGTGTATGTGTTATAGTGTGTGTGTGTGTGTTAGTTATTGGGTGTGTTTTAGTTTGTGTAAGTGTTATAGTGTGTGTGTGTGTTAGTTATTGGGTGTGTTTTTGTTTGTGTATGTGTTATAGTGTGTGTGTGTGTGTTAGTTATTGGGTGTGTTTTAGTTTGTGTATGTGTTATAGTGTGTGTGTGTGTGTGTGTTAGTTATTGGGTGTGTTTTAGTTTGTGTAAGTGTTATAGTGTGTGTGTGTGTGTGTGTGTGTGTTAGTTATCGTGTGTGTGTTTTAGATTGCGTATGTGTTATAGTGTGTGTGTGTGTGTGTGTGTGTGTGTTAGTTATCGTGTGTGTGTTTTAGTTTGTGTATATGTTAGTGTGTGTGTGTTAGTTATTGTGTGTGTTTCAGTTTGCATTTGAGTTTGCTTTAGTTTGCATATGTGTGTGTATGTTTTAGTTTGTGTGTGTTAGATATATTTTGTGTGCGTTTGTGTTTTAGTTTATGTATATGTTTGTTAGTTATAGTGTGCGTTTTTGTGTGCATTTTAGTTTGCATGTGTGTTAGTTTGTGTGCGTGTTTCAGTTTGTGTATGTGTGTTATAGTGTGTGTGTTAGTGTGTGTTGTTTTAATTTGCATAATTGTGTTTCAGTTTGCGTGTGTGTGTGTTTTTGTTTGTGTACGTGTTACAGTGTGTGTATGTGTTTTATTTAGTGTGTATACACACGTGTTTTAGTTTGTGTGTTCTAATTTGTGTATATGTGTTAGTTATAGTGTTTGTATGTGTGTGTTAGTTTGTGAATATGTTATAGTGTGTGTTTTAGTTTGTCTTTTGTCTATGTGTGCAAGTGCAAGTGTTTAGTTTAAGCATGCATGTTAGATAGAATGTGTGTGTGTGTGTGTGTGTGTGTGCTTTTTAGTCCATGAATGTGTGTTAGATATAATAAGTGTGTGTGTTTGTGTGTGTGTGTGTGTGTTAGTTATTGTGTGTGTGTGTGTGTTTTAGTTTGTGTATATGCTAGTGTGTGTGTGTGTGTGTGCTTTTTAGTTCATAAACGTGTGTTAGATATAGTAAGTGTGTGTGTGTGTGTGTGTGTGTGTGTACCAGTGAAGGAGAGCTGGCAGGCACATCATAAATCCAGCTCATTGCGGGTTCAGTCTGGATGTTCAGCAGGGCTCCGCAGCACTCAGTAAATTGCCTGTGATTACAGAACAAAAAAAAAATCAAACCAAATCTCCTCTTCACTGAGGTCTGGCTGAAACACACGTGTGCACAAAAACGCCATTGTGTGTCTGCAGGAACACAACACCTGCAGCTGGACAGCACACTTCCAGACTTATGCTCACAACTCACTCCAACGCAAGGATCAAGCAGCCATCGTCTAGATAATTGAAATAGTACTCATTAAAGTCAATTGGCCTCTTCAAGCTAATTACGCTCACTCTTTAAATATAAACTTGCATATAAACTCCAGAAAAGCCCGCCTCTTCTCATTTGTACTCTACATTAGAATAGGTCTATGCATTCATTTATAGATTAGAGATGAAGCAGGATTCCCACTGGCTGATTGGGACAGATCTTGTTCATTTTACAAACACACACTGTAATAAGTCTAGAAGGGATACAGCTGTGGATGGATGCTTTTATTGTTGACACTGTATAACAATAATTCATATTTTGACATCACTGTGAGGGTTGGGGTAGACATTTATAAAATACAAATTATTGGGTAATTTTTATAAATAGTACCGGGCTCGAAATTGCGACATTTTGCGACCCGAAATTTAATCTATGCGACCTCGTAATATATTTGGGAGCATTTGTGCGACTGCATATAATGGTTGTAGTGCGACCTGTTTTGATTTTTCTCTAAAAACGTGCTGAATCGGACTTCCCTGCCACTATATTGGTTCACATTAGCTGTCAATCACTCAAGGCTTTCCTCTGTCAGATGACAGGCAGCTTTTGTGACTGCGCGAAATGCAAAAGAGGGCTGAAGAGTGAAAAGTGCACAGGTCTGCAAAGTTACAAATAATGTCACCAATGACAGTGATCATGTGATGAATATTGATCCACCAGCCGAGATCAATCGAGTGTTTTCGGAGAAGATGCCCGAATCTCGATGCGTTGCATTCACTGTGTGTTTAGCGCCAATGTCCGCTAAATGTAAAATCTAACACTGTACACAGCATCGCCAAAGAAGCTCGCCTTTACACTCTCAGACATAAAGGTACAGGAGCTGTCACTGGGGCAGTACCTTTCCAAAAAGTACATATTTGTACCTGAAGGGTCCATGATGGTACCTCAAAGGTACTTTTTAGGTACATTTTGATACTAATATGCACCTTTTAGGTACCACTGTGGAATGTGTGTGAATGAGTGTGTATGGGTGTTTCCCAGTGCTGGGTTGCAGCTGGAAGGGCATCCGTTGAACATATGCTGGATAAGTTGGTGGTTCATTCCGCTGTGGCGACCCCAGATTAATAAAGGGACTAGGCCGAAAAGAAAATGAATGAATGAATGAATAATTCTCGTTAACGTACGGCCACAGCTGTATTCCTTCTAGCAACTACATTGTTATTTATCAGGTGAACTATTATTCCATGTAAATTAATGCACACAAAAAAGGTTGTTTTGGTAATCTTCAATCTAAGCATTTGCTTCTGCATTTGGATTGGCTCCTTCTCTAATGACTTCAGATTGACATTATTTTATTAGCCACGCCCCCCTTACTGTTAGTTTTCTATGAGGGAATGATGTGAAAGCCACGCCTCCAACTCAATATTCCATTTCAGCTGGAAATACTTCATTCATTCATTCATTTTCCTTCGGCTTAGTCCCTTTATTAATCAGGGGTCGCCACAGTGGAATGAACCACCAACTATTTCAGCATATGTTTTACACAGCGGATGCCCTTCCAGCTGCAACCCAGTACTGGAAAACACCCATACACTACGACCAATTTTGTTCATCAATTTTCCTATAGCGCATGTGTTTGGACTGTGGGGGGAACCGGAGCACCCGGAGGAAACCCACGCCAACACGGGGAGAACATGCAAACTCCACACAGAAACGCCAACTGACCCAGCCGGGACTCGAACCAGCGACCTTCTTGCTGTGAGGCCACAGTGCTAACTACTAAGCCACCGTGCCGCCCTGTGCTATTATATTTTTTTAATTATTATGAAGCATGCTGGGATGTGTTTTTTTAATATTGTTTTATCATATTATTTTTGTGTGATTTTTGTTTGTATGCGTTTGGTGTGTCATTACGCTACTGCCTTAATTTAATTGCCCCTAGCGGGATTAATAAGGTTGTTAAACTTAAACCAAACTAAAAGTTACGAATTTTCGTGAGATGGCATTGAATATGCACCTTTTAGTGGTATTGCACAATTAATCAGTCAATTAATAATAATAATAATAATGATAATAATAATAATAATAAACTCTTCAGAATTGAAATCTCTGTTAAGTGAATCAGTCACCCTCCTCAAACATTCATCCTGACATATATGTGCACTGCAGAAACTGCTGAAAAGGTCGAAGAGAAAACATTCCTGTCCGAGCAATCACTCATAACACTAGATCACGTTTATTAAGCCTAATAAATCATACGCCCCCGTCCCAAACAAACCTCCAAGGGTGAGACCACCCAAAAACAACTGCACGATCTGCCTTCATTTCACAGCTGATGCTTCTTCATCTGTACATCTTAATGCCTCTTAAAATACAAGTTCAATAGTATTGACAGTGTTGGGAGTGATAGTAATGTGATTACAGTAGTATATTACTTTTTACTGTTATGCAATAATATAACATGGGAAAGACAATCTTTTTTTGCTTTTTTTCTGCACATTCATGTGGAATGATTTTGGAAGTACGGTAACTAAAACCTTACAACATGAAATAAAAACAATTCCTTTTAAACTATTTATTTACTTGAGGTTTACAATGCAAATTGAATATATATAATATATATACAAGTCTGTCATATATAAAAGATGGAAAATGAAAAAAATAATTGAATAATTAATTCAAATAAATCATAAAAACATTCACATATTAGTCAATTATTTTCCTTTGGCTTAGTCCCTTATTTATCAGGGATCACCACAGTGGAATGAACCATCAACTACTCCAGCATATGTTTTACACAGCTGATGCCCTCACAGCCTCAATCCAGTACTGGGAAACACCCATACACACTCAGCCAATGTAGTTCATCAGTTCCCCTACAGCGCATGTGTTTGGACTGTGGGGGAAACCGGAGCACCCGGAGGAAACCCACACCAACACGGGGAGAACATGCAAACTCCACACAGAAACGCCAACTGCTGGAGGATCAATTATTCAGAGATCAAAACAGCAGCTCAATGACAAAACCTCATGCACCTCATGCTTATCAATGGTCATCAAATGTTAGATAAAGAGTGTTTTGCAAGGCATATTGCAATGACGTGGGAATCAATGATGTATGACTTCTGTTGACGTCAAACCTGCGACCCAAACACGCCTACAGCTGTAATGTTTGAATATGCAAATCACTGATTGAGATGCAAGCGCTACATGGCACATTTGTCTTTTTGACAGTCAAGAGGCACCAAAAAAAAAAAAAAAAAAAGAGTTTAAGGTCATCTATCCATGAAACTTTCACTATCCTGTGTGAAATAATACCTCACGGCAAACATAAACAATCTTTAGTGGTATTTTTGCTTGCAGTGTGCCTCAATAAAACCAGAAAGAACAATGTGTATTTTGAGCACATCATCCTCTTTATGCATGTTGTCTTACTCCAAGCTGTATAGACTCGAAAGCCTACTACCAATTAAGCATATTAGGTGATGTGCATCTCTGTAATGAGAAGGGGTGTGGTCTAATGACATCAACACCCTATATCAGGTGTGCATAATTATTAGGCAACTTCCTTTCCTTTGGCAAAATGGGTCAAAAGAAGGACTTGACAGGCTCCGAAAAGTCAAAAATAGTGAAATATCTTGCAGAGGGATGCAGCACTCTTAAAATTGCCAAGCTTCTGAAGCGTGATCATCCAACAATCAAGTGTTTCATTCAAAATAGTCAACAGGGTCACAAGAAGCGTGTGGAAAAACCAAGGCGCAAAATAACTGCCCATGAACTGAGAAAAGTCAAGCGTGCAGCTGCCAACATGCCACTTGCCACCAGTTTTGCCATATTTCAGAGCTGCAACATCACTGGAGTGCTCAAAAGCACAAGGTGTGCAATACTCAGAGACATGGCCAAGGTAAGAAAGGCTGAAAAACCACCACCACTGAACAAGACACACAAGCTGAAACGTCAAGACTGGGCCAAGAAATATCTCAAGACTGATTTTTCTGAGGTTTTATGGACTGATGAAATGAGAGTGAGTCTTGATGGGCCCGTGGCTGGATCGGTAAAGGGCAGAGAGCTCCAGTCCGTCTCAGACGACAGCAAGGTGGAGGTGGAGTACTGGTTTGGGCTGGTATCATCAAAGATGAGCTTGTGGGGCCTTTTCGGGTTGAGGATGAAGTCAAGCTCAACTCCCAGTCCTACTGCCAGTTTCTGGAAGACACCTTCAAGCAGTGGTACAGGAAGAAGTCTGCATCCTTCAAGAAAAAACATGATTTTCATGCAGGACAATGCTCCATCACACGCGTCCAAGTACTCCACAGCGTGGCTGGCAAGAAAGAGTCTAAAAGAAGAAAAACTAATGACATGGCCTCCTTGTTCACCTGATCTGAACCCCATAGAGAACCTGTGGTCCATCATCAAATGTGAGATTTACAAGGAGGGAAAACAGTACACCCCTCTGAACAGTGTCTGGGAGGCTGTGGTTGCTGCTGCACGCAATGTTGATGGTGAACAGATCAAAACACTGACAGAATCCATGGATGGCAGGCTTTTGAGTGTCCTTGCAAAGAAAGGTGGCTATATTGCTCACTGATTTGTTTTTGTTTTGTTTTTGAATGTCAGAAATGTCTATTTGTGAATGTTGAGATGTTATATTGGTTTCACTGGTGAAAATAAATCATTGAAATGGGGATATATTTGTTTTTTGTTAAGTTGCCTAATAATTCTGCACAGTAATAGTCACCTGCACACACAGATATCCTCCTAAAATAGCTCAAACTAAAAACAAACTAAAAACTACTTCCAGAAATATTCAGCTTTGATATTAATGAGTGTTTTGGGTTCATTGAGAACATGGTTGTTGTTCAATAATAAAATTAATCCTCAAAAATACAACTTGCCTAATAATTCTGCACTCCCTTAATAATAATAATTTCCCCTGCACTCCTGTTGGCTCTCGGGGAGCATCTCAGATCACGTCCACACTAATATGTTTTCATTTAAAAACATATTTTTCTCTTTGTTTCAGTCTCCTGTCCACACTGAGGTGGCGTTTTTAGGAAACGGCAGGCAGATATGAGCAAGAAAAAGCATCTTACAATGAACAGAGTCGCTCTAGTGTGGATGATGGAAAGAATTGAAAAAGATAGTTTGGAAATGGAGCGTTTTTAGGCTAAAACAGTTTTCAAATTTATCTGAATTAGTGTAGACGTAGCCACATAAAAAAAAAAAAGATTTCATGGGGACTTTAAAAGTTGCATCAGGTTGCGCTGGCGTCTCTGTGTTGTCCTGCGGGTCACTCTGTTTGTGTCTGGCATGACTCTCTGGTTACACACACACAGTCCTGACCATCACACACAGACACACACTGAGTGATTGATGTGTGCTTGTCCTGCATGCTCATCTGCAGTCTGAGCGTAGCCGGCGTAGCGTTTCATGAGTTCAGCTGCGCGGCGCCCTCCGCGAACCCTATATTCCTCTTCCTCTCATTTTACTGACATGCACCTAATTCCCTTTATCCAGCAGAGTTAATTGAGGTCATGCCAACGTACTGCTCTTACACTCCTGACGCTGAGCTGAAGACCGAGAGACATCAGTCCACGCTGGATTACCGCAACGACAGCAGATCTGACTAGATGCTTTTCTGTGTCTGTGGGAATTAACAGACATTTTTACAGTCTTGTCACACTCCAGCAACCACTACAGTACTCTACATATTAGTAACATCCTACTGTTGGCTTGTTCTTTAAAAGAAGTCTGATTTAATCATTTAATCAGCAAGACAACCTGTTTAGTTATTTATTTATTTGATATACAAACAACAATGCAAATCCATAATACACAAATATGGACAAACACAACAACAGGTTATTTTTATTTTACGTTAAATAAAAAATAATTTCTTAGTTCAACTGTTGGGTTTGTACATATTTGACCCGACGTTGGGTTACAACAGCCCAGCATTATTTGTTTTAAAGAGTATGTGTGTGTTGTATATATATATATATATATATATACATACAGAGATGGGAAGTAACGAAGTACAAATACTTCGTTACTGTACTTAAGTAGTTTTTTCGGGTATCAGTACTTTACTCCACTACTAATTTTTTTGACTACTTTTTACTTTCACTTCTTACATTTTTACACAAATATCTGTACTTTCTACTTCTTACATTTTTTAAACCACAGTCGTTACTTTCGTTTTTATGGGTTTGGTGGCGCGATCTATATTATTTCTTATCATTGCGCATTAACATGAGCGCATTTTTGATGCAGTCAGTCTCTTTTTCCTCATTGCGCGCCTGCGTGCTGCAGCGCGCGGCTTCTTCAAGGCTATCGCGCACCGTACATGGCCTAGCCCTAGTTCATGAAGATTACTATGAGAAAGGCTAGGATTACTGCGCAGTGACAGAGGGAGTCGGCGAATTTAACATGACTGATGCTGCCCTGTTTACACGGTAATAAGACAACTTTTGCTCGTTCGGATCACAGGTAAACGAGACACATTCCAGTCAAAAACATGCTGTTTAAATGCTTAAGCCTTTTGTCCACTTCCGATCATACTGCACGGGCTTTCTCTGGTCTTTCATTCTAATACCGCGAAAATAGTGCTTTTTGTAAAGATTTGTACATTTAGGACTAAAACAATCAAATACTTTATAAAAAATGTATGCATTGCAGTTTATTTCCTTTATTTCTGATGAGTTTATATTTTCTAATACAGAATTTGTAATGGCTGTGTTCTATTCCCACTTATCCCCCCTATGCCCTATTCATTTAGAACATTCTAACATTCAAAGTTTGAATTATTAAAAATAAAAAAGCATTAAGGTCATCTCTCTTAGGTGTAATTTGCTTTCAGAGTATTTTTACAGTTCAGTTTTAGCGATCTTCATGTTTATAATTGCGCTCCCTTTGCAGTGCACTTTGAAAACTTTGATGTCATTTTGAACACAGCCTCATGACAAAAGCTATAGGTGACTATTTTTTAAAAGCGGAATTTATGTTACATCTCCAAAGCTTGTGAAAACAAAAAAAAAACATAGCATACGTTAATTCTTTTAATTTATAGTAGGTTATTTATTAAGTATCTGTATATGACATGGGCCTGCTGGTTAGAGCATATCTGCAGTGGTTTGCACGTGCTCAAATTAAAACTTTTCAAGACTTTTCAAAAAATAAATAAACAATATCCTACTTAATAATAATCATCATCATCATTAATATTATTATTAAAATAGGATTTTTTTTTCATTTTCTAATAAATATTACATTTCATTTCTTGATAAATAGCCTCATTATTTGTTTATTTATATGATTTATATGATATTATATATGACAAAACTAATATTGGATTTTATTTTAAATGTGTGTTTGTGTAAAACTATATAATTTGCACAAAGAAATTATGGGGTTGTTCTCTAAAGAAGTTACTCCACCCCGTTTAGAGCATCATTATGGACGTTTTACGTTATAACTAACGTGGTTCAAACCATGGATCTGCAACAGAGAAACTAAGGGTTTTGGGAAACACTCGTCACCACATCGTTCTTTTCCCAAACGATGCATGGTACTAAGATAGTTCAGCAGCAAGTTACATCGTTGTTTGGGAAATGCACCCCTGGGCAATTTATGTGTATGTTACCTGTCTTACCTGTGTATGTTGCTTTTAGCATAGAATAAATGTATTGCAGTTTTTCTCAGTCACTTTGGCACATTTCTCAGATCAGAACTGAAATTTGTAAAACAGTAGGACAAAGTGCATTTCTCAAAAAAAACACGTATAAATAGCAAAACACCATGGATTACCTGCAAAAGCCAGTCTCCTGCTCAAAATCCTTCAGTTCATCCCTCAAAACTAAATTTCTGTGACAGTCAACATGTCAGTGGCGTCAGAATGACATGTCCTTGTGTCATTGTATAAGAATAAGACTCAAATTACTTAGTAGTCATGTTGTCAATAACGGTGCACTCTGGAGGGCTGTTCTGGTGTAAACTATGGCAATATTTTTGCTGTTTGTTCTGTAATTTGTTGCCAGATCATGTCATTCTGATACAGAAAGGAAAAGAGAGCACCGCATAGCACAAAGAAAAAACAAAAGTAAAAATGTGAACAGGACAACCTCCTTTTAGACCTTTATTAGAAAAAGTCAAGATTCACCTGGGAGAAATGTAAAAAATGCATTATGACTAAATATTAAGACAACTTGTTTGGGCATTTGAACGATTAAATGTTGTGGGACTGAGTCTATTTAACAGAGATAAAATAATACATGTTGACCAACATGACATAAGCAACTGATAATATAGGAAACATCAGAGAATTGCACATAATCATTTGCATGGATGAACAAAAGCATTTGCAACTTGTTCATAATGAGAAACTGCTTTCTGATGTGCACAAGTGACACAATGATGATCTGAAGATTGAACAGAGAGTTTTGAGAATTTCAATTCTGATCTGAGAAATGGACCAAAGTGACTGAGAAAAACTGTAGCAGAATTAATGTTTATCCATTAAATAAAATAACCACAATACCTGAAAAAAAAAACACTGAAATAGCAGGTTATATATGAGAGCTACTCTCTGAAGAGAATAAGAAGCTTTAGCCTAATGCAAAAAAAAAATGTTTACAGTCATATCTGATAAGTATTTATTTTAGCAAAAGACAAAATCAACATGAATGGCAGCTGTTATTTTTGATCTAACAGCGGCAAAACTACATGCTGAACACTGAGTTTGCGTCAGGATGATTACCTACTGTACCTACAGTATCTCACTTGTTATCCTTCAGCTTCGTCCCTGAATTATCAGGGGTCGCCACAGCAGAATGAACCGCCAATTATTCCAGGATTTGTTTTACGCAGCGGATACCCTTCCAGCTGCATCCCAGTACTGGGAAACACCCATACACACTCACATTCACACACACACACACACACACACACTTATAAACTACTGCACATGTAGTTGAATTATTATTCGCCTATACCGCATGTCTTTGGGACTGTGGTTGAAATGAGTACTTTTTACTTTTTTACTTTTGTACATTTTTCAGGCGGTACTTCTGTACTTTTACTTAAGTACAAAAGTGTAGTCAGTACTTCTACTTTTACCAGAGTCGTTTTAAACATGAGTATCTGTACTTCTACTTAAGTAAAGGATGTGTGTACTTTTGCCATCTCTGTATACATATACACACATATACATTTATACACACACGCATGTGTATGTATATTTTTTTTAATCATTTTAAAATCAAACTAATAAATGATTCTGAGACACAGGAATATGTTATGCTTCAGAGGAGTGAATCTATATTTGATCATTTGATAATAGTCATTCAGTGAAGTCTAATCAATCACTCAATTAATCAAACAATCATCAGAAAAAGTGGCTGTAATGAATGACTATGATTAACATAGTTGAAGTCAGAATTATTCGCCGCCCTTTTAATTGTTTTTTCTTTCTCAAATATTCCCCAAATGTTGTTGAACAGATTCAGGAATTTCTCACAGTATTTTCTATAATATTTTTTTCTTCTGGAGAAAGTCTTATTTGTTTTATTTCAGCTAGAATAAAAGCAGTTTTTAATTGTTTTAAACCCATTTTAAGGTCAATATTATTAGCCCCCTTCAGCAATATTAGTTTTGGATTGTCTCCAGAACAAACCACTGTTATACAATGACTTGCCTAATTAGCCTAACTTTACCCTAATTACCCTAGTGAAGCCTTTAAATGTCACTTTAAGCTGTATAGAAGTGTCTTGAAGAATATCTAGTCTAATATTATTTACTGTCATCATGACAAAGAGAAAATAAATCAGTTATTAGAGATGAGTTATTAAAACTATTATGATTAGAAATGTGTTGAAGAAATCTGCTCTCTGTTAAACAGAAATAGGGGGAAACAAACAGGGGGGCGAATAATTTTGACTTCAACTGTATATTTGTATATATATATATATATATATATATATATATATATATATATATATATATATATATATATATATATATATATAAAACCAAAAAGCCACTCTGGCAACATCCTTACATCCTTTTTATTTACAATCTTCTCACTGCTGCGATGTCGCACTCATTTTCACGTGTGCTGCTATTCTGACCTGAGATGGCGATGACGAAACCCAAAACCTGCATGTGAAAAGCTCAAGCACATGGTTTCCTTCACCTTATTCAACACTCCTCGATTGGAAATACTTCTCACTTCCTTTCCAGACGAATGCTCAACAGACACATTTTAATAAAACTATAGCCTTCATACCGAATCTTCATACCGAACTTTTTTATCGTTATTGACAATGGTGTGCAGTCAATAAATAATGATACCATTTATACTGCCCACCCCTAATATATATATATATATATATATATATATATATATATATATATATATATATATATATATATATATATATATATATATATATATATACACAGTTGAAACCAGAAGTTTACATAAACTCTAAAAAAAAAAAAAAAGCTACATAACCATTTTTAAAAAAGTGTCTGATGGTAAATCATACTGAACGGTTACTATTTTAGGTCCTTTAGGATTACCTAAATCATTTACATTTGCTAAATGCCAGAATAATGAGAGAACTTTTGATTTATGTCTAGACCACAGGTGTCAAAGCCAGTTCCTGGAGGGCCGGAGCTCTGCACAGTTTAGTTCCAACCCTAATTAAACACACCTGATCAAACTAATTGAGTCCTTCAGGCTTGTTTGAAACCTACAGGTAAGTGTGTTGGAGCAGGGTTGGAACTAAATTGTGCAGGGCTGTGGCCCTCCAGGAACTGGCTTTGACACCTGTGGTCTAGACAGTCTAAAGTTGACACACATTTCCTTGGTATTTTTTTTAGCTTTGCTTTTAAACTGTATAACTTTGGTCAGATGTTTTGGGTCTCCTTCCACAAGCATCTCAATAGTTTGCAGGAGTTTTGGCCTATTCCTCCTGACAGAATTGGTGTAACGGAGTCAAATTTGTTGGCTGTCTTGCTCACACAAGCTTTTTCAACTCTGCCCACAAGGACATGTCTTCTGGTAAGTTAGATCATGTCCTGTGGTCTGATGGAAATAAGATTGAACTGTTTGGCCATAATGACCAGTGTTACATTTGGAGGACAAAGGGGAAAGCTTACAAGCCTAGGAACACCATCCCAACTGTGAAGTATGGGGGCGGCAGCATCATGTTGTGGGGCTGTTTTGCTGCAGGAGGGACTGGTCCACTTCACAGCATAGATGGCATCATGAAGAAAGAACATTACGTAGAAATACTGAAGCAACATCTCAAGACATCAGCCAGGAAATTAAAACTTGGCCACAAATGGGTCTTCCAAACAGACCATGACCCTAAGCATACTGCCAAATTAGTTCAAATGTGCTTTAAGGACAACAGAGGGAATGTTTTGGAGTGGCCATCACAAAGCCCTGAGCTCAATCCTATAGAGAATTTGTGGGCAGAGTTGAAGAAGCTTGTGTGAGCAAGACAGCCTACAAATCTGACTCAGTTACACCAATTCTGTCAGGAGGAATGGGCCAAAACTCCTGCAAACTATTGTGAGAAGCTTGTGGAAGGAGACCCAAAACATTTGACCAAAGTTATACAGTTTAAAAGCAAAGCTAAAACAATACCAAGGAAATGTGTGTAAAATTCTGACTGTCTAGACATTAATAACAAATTCTCAAACAAAAAATTATCTCCTTATTCTGGCATTTAGCAAATGTAAATGATTTAGTTAATCCTAACGGACCTAAAATAGTAAACGTTTAGTATCATTTACCATCAGACACTTTTTAAAAAAAATGGTTATGCTCCTTTTTTTTAGAGTTTATGCAAATTTCTGGTTTCAACTGTATATATATATATATATATATATATATATATATATATATATATATATATATATATATATATATATATATATATATATATAGCAGATTTTTTGTGAACAATTAATTCGTGTAAGTTTGACACTTCAGCCACAATATTCTTAACCACACCCCCTTTCCATTAGCTAGCTATAAGAGAATGATGTGCAAACAGAAAGCTCCGCCCCCTACTCAATATTCTCTTTCATTTGGAAGCACATCAACATACTGAATTAAAAGTCTTCAAACAGTGCAGTCGTCACTGGCAGGGCATTATCTGTCATTTATATTGTGCTGCTGATCTGGACATGAGCTCATGTTCTCCTCTGTCTGTCTGTCTGTCTTCTCACCTGACCGTGGCCTTGATCTGCTGAGGAATATTTCATCTGGTGCCGCGGTGAGGAATGCAGGACAGCGGGATAATCCTCCACTGAGGCCCAAACACCTGTCCAGCTCATCCAGGCCCGACGGGACGCTGATCCCACTCCTTAAAGAGACCTGCAGCCTGAAAACCAAGATTGTGTCATTTAAGTCATACCAGACCTGCATGATTGGCCAGACCCTTCCTTTACTTATACAGGTCACACACAAGGAAATGTTTACAGTATATCTGATAATATTTTTTCTTCTGGAGAAAGTCTTATTTTGTTTTATTTCAGCCAGAATAAAAGCCGTTTTTAATTTTTTAAGACCATTTTAAGGTCAATATTATTAGCCCCGTTAAGCTACATGTATATACTGTATTTTTCGATAGTCTACAGAACAAACCATCATTATACAATAACTTGCCTAATTACCCTAACCTGCCTAGTTACCCTAATTAATCTAGTTAAGCATTTAAATGTCACTTTAAGCTGTATAGAAGTGTCTTGAAGAATATCTAGTCTAATATTATTTACTGTCATCATGACAAAGAGAAAATAAATCAGTTATTAGAGATGAGTTATTAAAACTATTATGATTAGAAATGTGTTGGAGAAATCTGCTCTCTGTTAAACAGAAAGTGGGGAAAAAAATAAACAGGGGGGCGAATAATGCTGACTTTAAATGTATATGTTAGAGGTGTGAACCTACACTGGTCTCACGGTTCGGTTACGATTATCATGCCATCGATTTGTTTCAATTCGACATCTCAGTGGATCACGGTGCATTGACGATGCTTTCCATACACAGTTGTATTTTTTCTTCACAACACAGCAACTCTTGTATTAAAATGTATAAATATATTGATATTTATATACTATTTGTAATACAATTTTGTCCTTTAATACAAACAGTCAGATATATAAACTGTCCCTTTAAAAACTCAAGTACATGAGCATTTATAGCAAATAAACAAATAAAAATATCCCGCTGCGTAAAACATTTGCTGGATAAGTTGGCGGTTCATTCCGCTGTGGCGACCCCTGATTAATAAAGGGACTAAGCCAAAAAGAAAATTAATGAATGAATGATATTATCAGACCTTTGAGTTAAGTTAAGGCAAGGCGAGTTTATTTATATCAGGATCAGAATCAGAAAGAGCTTTATTGCCAGGTATGTTCACACATACGAGGAATTTGTTTTGGTGACAGAGCTTCTACAGTGCAGCAGAATTACAGAGACAGGACAAACAACAGATAATAAATATATTTTATATAGCACATTTGGTAATTCGAAGTGCTTTAAGTGAATAACAATAAAAGAAACAAGAAAATAAAAATGATTAAAAAAAATTAAAAATGATTAAAAACAGATTAAAATGATTTAAAACAATAAAAAAAGAAAGACATAATAGTGTGATCTGTTGCTTGCTGTTTTTCAGTAAAAGTAAAATACACTTAAGTTTAGTAAAATACAAATCTATTTAAAATTGTATTTGATAAAATTGTGTTGGACCAATATATATATATACTGTATATATCTACATGTACACAGTTGAAGTCAGAATTATTCGCCCCCCTGTTTATTTTTTCCCCAATTTCTGTTTAACAGAGAGCAGATTTCTCCAACACATTTCTGCACATAATAGTTTAATAACTCATCTCTAATAACTGATTTATTTTCTCTTTGTCATGATGACAGTAAATAATATTAGACTAGATATTCTTCAAGACACTTCTATACAGCTTAAAGTGACATTTAAAGGCTTCACTAGATTAATTAGGGTAACTAGGCAGGTTAGGGTAATTAGGCAAGTTATTGTATAATGATGGTTTGTTCTGTAGACTATCAGAAAAAATATATAGCTCAAAGGGGCTAATAATATTGACCTTAAAATAGATTTTATAAAATTCAAAACTGCTTTTATTCTAGCCGAAATCAAACAAATAAGACTTTCTCCAGAAGAAAAAATATTATCAGACATACTGTGAAAATTTCCCTGCTCTGTTAAACATAATTTGGGAATAATTAAAAAATAAAATAAAATAAAAAATCAAAGGGGGGCTAATAATTCTGCACAGCAAAAATTCCAGTGTTAAATATACAGTGTGATTTTTTTGGTGTTGTTCAGTGTTAAAACCGGAGTACATTTTAATCCACAAGTGTAAAAGAGTGTATATTTAAGAGTTTTTTTTTTCAGAGTTAAACTTTTAACCCAATATGCAGTGTATTTCCCACTAATGATGGGAAGTCCAGCTTTTTTTTTTTACTCAAACCGGTTCTTTCAGACAAACAGTGATCAAATCAGTATGTTTTACTTAAACTTGAAACATGGCTTGTTGCATTTTAAAATGCAAAGAGTTGAATGTATTGAAATTATTTCTGAAAAGATTAATGAACATTTAATAAACTAAAAGTATTTCCAACATATTTGATCACTGTTATCTGTCACACACACCAATTGATAATATAGGAAAAAGGTAATATATTAACACTTTGAAGGGTAACACACACTCCAGTTCGATGCAAGAATAAACTCTTACTGTGTTAAAATGAACTCTGAGAGTAATGTACAAATTTCACACTTTAGAACGTGTTATTTCAGTCATATGTACACCCAAGGAGTGTTAAGTTAAACTCAAATTGAGTTAAATGTACACTGATTTTTTTGCTGTGTGACTTCAACTGTATTTATACTTTTATTTTTACCTTTATATACATTTATTTTATTTTTTTAGTTGGTGCTAAACAAATTTATAGGATTGAAATCCTGCCCTCAATTAAATTGAGTTCATCCACTGAGTTATTTTTTGAGTGCACTAAAAAAAATGACTGGCTGGATTTACTACATTTTTTTAAGGTAAGGGGTTGCAAACAATTAATATGGCTTGAATTTAAACAAACACATTAAATTTAGTAATGTTCAACTTAATCTGCTTGTTTAAATTCAGCCCATATAAATAGTTTGTACCTCCTTACCTTAAACAAACGCAGTAAATGTAATCAATCATTTTTGTCAGTGTATGTTCTGAAGCATGTGTCTGCTGTTTGGTCCCTGAAAACGTCCAGTGCATCAGCTTATCTGAGAAACAGCAAGCAAATAAGAAGAAGTCTCTGAAACCCACGCTTTAAAAACTCCAGGTTGTTTAAAGTAAAGCGACTGCGGGTCCGACAGCACGAGTCTCCCTTTTTTTGTTGCATGAAGTCTTGATTATTATCTGCTGCAGAAATGACTTACAGCTGCCCTCTTCATGGCTGCCGCTCAAACTGTTTATATATCGAATCTGCAGGAATGCGGACAATTACCGTTTTTATTTTCTCACACCGCCCTCCCCCAAATCCTGCATTACAGTTCACATCAACTTTCTCCTTGCAAAATCTGTGTTTAGAGGGTTTTTACAGGCCTCCGGGGTTTTGCTGCCGCTGGAGATGAGGAGGAATTCACTTCGGTGGTCCTGTCCTGGTAGCCCAATTCAGTATTGCAAACAAAACGCTGATCTTACTTAAGAGTTTTTGTCCAGTTTCTTGTCTAAATATTTTAAAAATCTGAAATCAAGAAGCATTTTCTGGACAAGCACTAAATATTGTGTTGTTTTCAGAAATAATGAGTCAAAATTAAGAGAGTTTTTCATTAAATAACAAGCAAAATAATCATTTTTGGTTTAGAATAAAATTTATTTGGCTGATTATTTA
This sequence comes from Danio kyathit, assembly GCA_903798195.1. NCBI lineage: Eukaryota > Metazoa > Chordata > Actinopteri > Cypriniformes > Danionidae > Danio > Danio kyathit. The sequence goes on from LR812520.1 coordinate 819,722, forward strand.
GCCTGTTTTAAGGAAAAACACTTAATTTGAACTCATTATTTCTGAAAACAACACAATATTTTGTTCTTGTCTAGACAATGCTTCTTGATTTTAGGATTTCTAGATATTTGGACTAAAAACAAGCCATTTTTTGCAGAGTTTTGTCTAATTTTAAGCCCTTTACACACAATATAAGAAAGCATAGTGTTTAAAAAGCTAGATTTAAGATAATTACACTAAACACACTGCTTGAAATAAGTGTTGTAATAATTATTGGTTGCATTATTGGTTTTAAGGTGACATATAGTGTAAATATAGTGTATAATTATAGTGATATTGAGTAATATTAATTATTAATTACTGTATAGTTGTGTTAGAATGTATAGAATATATGTGGATTAGGTTTAGGGTTAGTTGCATGTAATTATACATAATTAAATGTATATTATACTATAGTAACATTAACTTTATGCTTCTTGATTTTACATTTTCTAGATATTTTGATTAGAAACTGGTCAAAACTCAATTTTTTTTGCATTGTACTTATTTATTGAAGACTTACTATCTTATTTCTATAAGAAAAAAAAGTCTTATTGATCTTGTTTTAAGAATAAAATACTATCCAAGATCAGATTGTGTATGATTATTATGATTGCTTTAAGATTAATGATCTTTTTTCTTCCTTATTAAAACTTAAAGTTAGGGAGTTAGGGTTTTTTTTTGTATCTGCAGAGCTTTATTCAAATCAGAGACTTTATTTTAGCTATAAAATCTTGTTTTACATTTATCTATTAATACAATTCTCAATCACACTTGAAAATAGCCAAATAATCTTGTTTTTCATTTTAACATAAGATTATTTTACTTGTTTTAAGGAAAAACACTTAACTTGAACTCATTATTTGTAAAAACAACACAATATTTTTTGCTTGTCTAAAAATGCTTCTTGATTTTAGCATTTCTAGATATTTGGATTAGAAACAAGCAGTTTTTTGCAGAGTTTTGTCTAATTTTAAGCTCTTTACACACAAAATAATAAAGCAGAGTGTTTAAAAAGCTAGATTTAAGATAATTACACTAAACACACTGCTTGAAATAAGTGTTATAATAATTATTGGTTGCATTATTGGTTTAAGGATGACATATAGTGTAAATATAGTGTATAATTATAGTGATATTGAGTAATATTAAGTATTAATTACTGTATGGCTGTGTTAGAATGTATAGAATATATGTGGATTAGGTTTAGGGTTAGTTGCATGTAATTATACATAATTCAATGTATATTATACTGTACTATAGTAACATTAACTTTATGCTTCTTGATTTCAGAATTTCTAGATATTTTGATTAGAAACTGGTCAAAAACTCAATATTTTTTGAATTGTACTTATTTATTCAAGATTTACAATCTTATTTCTGGCCAAAAAAAGTCTTATTGATCTTGTTTTAAGAATAAAATATTATCCAAGATCAGATTGTGTTATCATCATTTAAGATTATCATTCCTTTTATCTTTTTTATTAAAGCTTAAAGTAAGTTTTTTTGTACTTGCAGATACAATTTAAGAGCAGCTTTGTGCTTTTTAAGACTTTATTTTAGCTGAAGATCTTGTTTTTACATTTATCTATTAATAAAAAGCTCAATCACACTTTAAAAGAGCAAAATGATCTTGTTTTTTCTTTTAACATAACATTATTTTACATATTGTCAGGTTATTTTGCTTGTTTTAAGCTCTCTTCATTTTGACTCATTACTTCTGAAAACAAGACAATATTTTTTTGCTTGTGCACAAAATACTTCTTGATTAAATAATTGTGAGATATTTGGACTAGAAACAAGACAAAAACTCCAAGTAAGAACATTTATTTCAGAATCTTCATTATATATTCCGTCTTAAAATGAGCCAAAAGCGTTTACACTTAAAGCATGATTAATGTATGAATTATTGTATTAATAATTAATGTATTGTCCACAATTTATCACTCAAATTAAGACTTGACAGCATTTACAATGCAAAATTATTACTTGTTGCTTCTTAAAATAATGAAGATTAATTCAGCAAAACAACAGTGTTAGTCACTAAAGAACAAGTATAAGTGAGATTGAGCATTTTATTAATAATAATTTCTATTAATAGGCAAACTTAAAACAAGAGAAGCTTAAATAAAGCCTTTAAACACAAGGCTGCTCTTTAATTGTGTCTCTGATTTTAATAAAGCAAAATATAAAGGTAAAACACCTCAATTTAAGCTTTAAAAGATCATTAATCTTAAAACAATCATGATCATCATCTTGGATAGTATTTCATCCTTAAAACAAGATCAGTAAGACTTTTATTTTGGCCGGAAATAAGATTGTAAATCTTGACTAAATAAGTACAATGCAAAAAAATGCTTTTCTTACAGTTTCTAGTCCAAATATCTAGAAATTCTGAAATCAAGAAGCATTAAGTTGATGTTACTATACTATAATATACTGTGAATTGTGTATAATTACATGCAACTAACCCTAAACCCTAATCCACATATATTCTATACATTCTAACACAGCCATACAGTAATTAATACTTAATATTACTCAATATATCACTATAACTACACTGTATGTCATCTTAAAACCAAATGTGCAATAATTATTACAACACTTATTTCAAGCAGTGTGTGTGCTGTAATTATCTTAAATCTAGCTTTTTAAACACTATGCTTTATTATTTTGTGTGTAAAGAGCTTAAAATTAGACAGAACACTGCAAAAAACTGCTTGTTTCTAGTCTAGAAATGCACAAAATATTGTGTTGTTTTCAGAAATAATTAGTTTAAATTAAGTGTTTTTCCTTAAAACAGGCTAAAATAATCTGCAAATGGGAAAAGAAAAATAATATTACTCCAAACTAAATATAAAAGAAGATTATTTTTTACCTCATTGTCTGATTATTTTGCTTGTTTTAATGAAAAACTCTCTTCATTTTGACTAATTATTTCTGAAAACAACACAATATTTGTTACCTGTCCTTAAAATGCTTCATGATTTAACACTTTTGAGATATTTGGACTAGAAACTGGTCTAAGTAACAAAAGCTTTTTTTTTTTTTTTCTTTGGTCCCCCGCTCCAAACACAAGCCGCTGATTATAGATATAATGTTTGTCTGAGGTTTCATTTGCGTAGCGATACCATCGTGGCTAATAGAGCTTTAACAAGGCTTCACACCGGCACATAAAGCCAGTTTTCTACCACCCACCATTAAGGTCTGCTGAAGGTTAAACCAAGCCAGATTTATAAAGTGGCTCCGGCTCTCTGGGGTCGCCAGCAGGGCAAACGAGCAACAAATGCTTTCTTACTGAGAGTTTTAGACCAGTTTCTAGTGCAAATATCTAAAAACTCTTAAATCAAGAAGCATTATTCTGGACAAGTACAAAATATTGCCTTGTTTTCCAAAATAGTGAGTCAAAATGAAGTGAGTTTTTCCTTTACTGTTTCTAATATCTAAAAATTCTTGATCATGCTTTACAATAAGGTGTAATGTATTTACTAACAAGAACTAATTATGGCCAAATTACTTGTACAGCATTTATTAATCACAGTTCAACATTTACTAATGCATTATTACCTTCCAAATTCATACTTGATAACATTAATGCACCATGAGTTAACATGAACTAACTGTATTTTCATTAACTAACGTTAAATAGCATGAACAAATACTGTAATAAATGTATTGTTCATTGTTTGTTCATGTTAATAAATGCATTAACTAACATTAAATAATACAACCTCATAGTAAAGTGTTCCCAAACTGTGAAATCAAGAAGCATTTTCTAGACAAGCACGAAATATAGTCTTGTTTTCAGAAATAATGAGTCAAAATGAAGAGAGATTTTCCCCTTTAAGGAAAGCTAAATAATCTACATATGGGGTAAGCTAATTATTATTTGGGATTATTATTATTTTATAGATATTGTTCTACTAATTTAAATGGATTGGATATGAAACAAGCGGTTTGAACAAGGAGCAAAAATAGTTATTTATTTTATTTTGTTGAGTGCTTTTTGCTGAAATGTGACGCACAGTGATTGAAAAAACTTGAGCTTTTGATGAGTGCATTGCAAAAAAATAAATAAATACATAAACAGATAATGCTTTACTGAAAGTAACAGAGGGTATTTATCACTAATGAACAAGCACACTGCAAACAACAAAACAAAACTGTTCTTACTGTCTCTGTCTTGTTTTTGTCTACTTGTCCAAATATCTAAATATTCTTAAATCAAGAAGCATTTTCTAGACAAGCACTAAATATTGTGTTGTTTTCAGAAATAATGAGTAAAAATGAAGTGAGTTTTTCATTAAACAAGCTAAATAATCTGACAATGGTGTAAAACTAAAATAATTTGTATATTTTTGGCTGTTTTTATTTATTTATTTATATTTTTAGATATTTTTTTTACTAAATTAAATGGATTAAATATAAAAATAACAAGTTTTCCCAACAGCAACAATGACAAAAAATAAGTAAATTAAGGATTGTGTTGTTTCAGCTCATTTTAAACAAGTAGTTTGAACATGCTCTCTGTATGATATCCTGGTTTCCTTAAATTTTTAAGCTGAATCAAATGAACCTCATGAGTCAACTGAACTTATATTATGTTAAACTGACTTAACACAGCTTGTGTAGCTTATAAAATTAAGTTAGGACATGATTAACTTGGTTTAATAAGTTACAATGATCTAAAAACACATGCTTTCAGGATCATATATATATATTTTTTTTTTTACAGTGCAGCAAAGGTGTATGGAGGTTTTTTGGAGTGTTTGTTGCTGAAATGTAAAGAACAGTAATAAAAGAGTTGACTTTTTGTGAGAGCACTGCAAAATAAAGAAAGAATGAAAGAAAAAAGAAAGAAAGAAAGAAAGAAAGACGATACAAATAAAAACTGCTTTACATAAAGTAACAGAGGGTATTTTATCACTAATGAACAAGCACACTGCAAACAACAAAACAAAACTGTTCTTACTGTTTCTGTCTTGTTTTTGTCTAGTTTCTTGTCCAAATATCTAAATATTCTTAAATCAAGAAGCATTTTCTAGACAAGCACTAAATATAGTCTTGTTTTCAGAAATAATGAGTCAAAATGAAGAGAGTTTTTCCCCTTTAAGGCAAGCTAAATAATCTGCATATGGCGTAAGTAAAATAACATTTTATTCACTTTGGGATTATTATCATTTTTTAGATATTTTTCTACTAATTAAAGGGATTGGATATAAAACAAACAAGTTGTCCCAAAAAAAAAAAAAAAAAAAACCTAAACAAAAAAAAATCAGCTTATTGGTGGTTTGTGGTTTGAACAAGGAGCAAAAATAGTTATTTATTTTATTTTGTTGAGTGCTTTTTGCTGAAATGTGACGCACAGTGATAGAAAAAACTTGAGTTTTTGATGAGTGCACTGCAAAAAATAAATAAATACATAAACAGATTAAGAAACTTCTAATAAAAAATGCTTTACGTAAAGTAACAGAGGGTATTTATCACTAATGAACAAGCACACTGCAAACAACAAAACAAAACTGTTCTTACTGTCTCTGTCTTGTTTTTGTCTAGTTGTCCAAATATCTAAATATTCTTAAATCAAGAAGCATTTTCTAGACAAGCACTAAATATAGTCTTGTTTTCAGAAATAATGAGTCAAATTGAAGAGAGTTTTTCATTACAACAAGCTAAATAATCTGACAATGGTGTAAAACTAAAATAATTTGTATATTTTTGGCTGTTTTTTTATTCTTTTATATTTTTTAGATATTTTTTTACTAAATTAAATGGATTGAATATAAAAATAGCAAGTTTTCCCAACAACAACAATGACAAAAAAATAAGTAAATTAAGGATTGTGTTGTTTCAGCTCATTTTAAACAAGTAGTTTGAACATGCTCTCTGTAAGAAATCCTGGTTGCCTTAAATTTTTAAGCTGAATCAAATGAACCTCATGAGTCAACTGAACTTATATTATGTTAAACTGACTTAACACAGCTTGTGTAGCTTATAAAATTAAGTTAGAACATGATTAACTTGGTTTAATAAGTTACAATGATCTAAAAACACATGCTTTCAGGATCATAATTTTTTTTTTTTTAACAGTGCAGCAAAGGTGTTTGGAATGTTTTTTGGAGTGTTTGTTGCTGAAATGTAAAAAACAGTAATAAAAGAGCTGGCTGAGAGAGCACTGCAAAATAAATAAAGAAAGAAAGAAAGACGATACAAATAAAAACTGCTTAAAGTAACAGAGGGTATTTTATCACTAATGAACAAGCACACTGCAAACAACAAAACAAAACTGTTCTTACTGTTTCTGTCTTGTTTTTGTCTAGTTTCTTGTCCAAATATCTAAATATTCTTAAATCAAGAAGCATTTTCTAGACAAGCACTAAATATAGTCTTGTTTTCAGAAATAATGAGTCAAAATGAAGAGAGTTTTTCCCCTTTAAGGCAAGCTAAATAATCTGCATATGGCGTAAGTAAAAAATAACATTTTTTTCACTTTGGGATTATTATCATTTTTTTAGATATTTTTCTACTAATTTAAAGGGATTGGATATAAAACAAACAAGTTGTCCCAAAAAAAAAAAAACCTAAACAAAAAAAATCAGCTTATTGGTGTTTTGAACAAGGAGCAAAAATAGTTATTTATTTTATTTTGTTGAGTGCATTTTCTAGACAAGCACGAAATATAGTCTTGTTTTCAGAAATAATGAGTCAAAATGAAGAGACAAACAAGCAAAATAATCTGACAATGGTGTAAAAATTCGATAATATAATGTATATTGTTTGCTGGGGTTTTGTTAAGATATTTTTTCTACTAACTTAAATGGATTGAATATAAAACAAATAAGTTTTCCCAACTACAACAAAAATAATTCCAGTATTGTGCTGTTTCAGCTCATTTTAAACAAGTAGGTTGAACAAGCAGCAAAGGTGTATGGAGATTTTTTGGAGGGTTTGTTGCCGAAATATGAAGAACAGTAATAAAAGTTGACTTTTGGTGAGAGCACTGCAAAAAATAAACAAAATAAATAAAGAAAATACAAATAAAAAAGATTTTCTTACTGAAAGTTACAGAGGGTGTATATTCTCAATACTACTGCTTCTCTGAATTGATTTATACAGAGCGGTTGCATTTATGTACTGTATTTAAGGCAAGTGTATTATAAGAAACTGTCATTAAATTACCTAAAATTAAACAGTAATTCTTCACTCTACTTTTAATATGGAAAAGTAATTTAATTACAGCAGAAACATCATTACAGCTGTGGGAGGTCCCCATGAAGATAGCTGTACAAGTATGTGTGTGTCGCTGTGAGTAGTCAAAAACACTTCTGTGACCGTGTCTGTGTGTGTGTCGATGTCAGTAGTCGAACACACTTCTGTGACTGAATCTGTGAGTGTGTGTGTCTGTGTGTGTGTGTCGCTGTCAGTAGTCGAACACACTTCTGTGACTGAATCTGTGAGTGTGTGTGTCTGTGTGTGTGTGTCGCTGTCAGTAGTCGAACACACTTCTGTGACTGAATCTGTGAGTGTGTGTGTGAGTGTGTGCGTGTTGCTGTCAGTAGTCAAAAACACTTCTGTGACCGCGTCTGTGTGTGCTCTTGGCATTTAACCCGTGATTATTACAAATGAGATGCTCACCTAATACCACATAATAGCTTCCAAATGGAGTCCAGATATGAGATAATGCTGAGCCGTCAGCCGCTTTAACTGCGCTGATGTTACACACTCTCTATTTCTAGCCAGAAAAGTGGATTGGACATTTTAACCAGTACAGAACAGCTCGACAAGCAGATTATATTTGTAGGCAGAATTATTCGCCCTCCTGTGATTTTTATCAAATATTCCCCAAATGATGTTGAACAGATTCAGGAATTTCTCACAGTATTTCCTCTAATATTTTTTCTTCTGGAGAAAGTCTTATTTGTTTTATTTTGGCTAGAATAAAAGCAGTTTTTAATTGTTTTAAAGCCATTTTAAGGTCAATATTATTAGCCCCCTTCAGCAATATTAGTTTTGGATAGTCTACACAACAATCCACTGTTATACAATGACTTGCCTAATTACCCTAACTTTACCCTAATTACCCTAGTGAAGCCTTTAAATGTCACTTTAAGATATACTAGTGTACTGAAGATTTTGCACGTCATATTTTGCATGCTGTGATAATATTGTGCAATCTTTCTTTATTAAAATAACAACATTTTTAATGATCATACCTAAAATTACTAAAACGACTAAGGTCAAGATAACTAGCTTCTTAAATATATATATATTGTGATCGACTACAGAGTAATGACTTGCCTAATTACCCTAACTTTACCCTAATTACCCTCGTTAAATAAATTAGTTATTATGTTGAAAAAAAAAGTCCAGTGCTTCTGTCTTCTACTTTATGTGACACCTGAGAATCATACTTTGCATGACTTGATAATATTATTAAAATAACAACATCCTAGTCATATCTACACTGTAAAACCCAATAAGTTAAGGTAACTCAAAGCATTTGAGGAAACCGATTGCAACAAACCATTTAAGTTAAAAAACTAATCCTAATGAGTAAATGAAGCAATTTGAGCACAGCAAATCCCAATAAATGAAGAAAAGTCAAACCAGCTGAGTACTGTAAAACACAATAAGTTAAGGCAACTCAAACAGCTTGAGGAAACTGATTGCTACAAACCATTTGAGTTAAAACAAAAACCAATCTATATGAGTACTGTGAACTTACTCCATTTAAGTTGAAGTAATGAGGTATTTAGTTAACTCGTTCTCTTAAACACTGAGTTCAAAACTCTTTTCAAATGAGTAGAAATAACTTTCAGTCAATTTTGAGTTAACTACACTCATTTCATTTGATAAAGTTGACTGTTGGGTTTTACAGTGCAAATAATTAAAATTACTTAGGTCAAGATAATTAGCCCCTTAAAATATATATTATTTGATTGGCTACAGACTAATGACTTGCATAATTACCCTAATTTTACCCTAATTAACCTAGTTAAGTCTATAAATGTCACTTTAAGCTGAATACAAGTGTCTTGAAGAATATCTACTAAAATATTATGCACTGTCATATTTTGCATGTCATGATAATATTGTGCAATCTTTCTTTATTAAAATAACAACTTCCTTAAAAATCATACCCAAAATAACTAAAATTACTAAAGGTAAAGATATTAGCATCTATTATCTAATATATATATATATATATCGTCACCTTAGAATTATAGGGTTAGCTGACATTTTTGTCAAAATTGAGTTATTGACAAATTCTTATTAAATGACACCTTATTTACATTATGGGATGTTTTTTTATAAGTTGTTTACATTTTAAGACGTTTTATTTAAAAAAGAAATGTTACACATATATTGTTTGCTATGGAATGCAAAAACTTTGAAGCTCAAAATCTCAAAATCATTCAGAACGTAGAGAGAACCTTATAATTCCAAGGTGATGATATATATATATATATATATATTGTGATCGATTACAGAGTAATGACTTGCCTAATTACCCTAACTTTACCCTAATTAACCTAGTTAAGCTTTTAAAAGTCACTTCAAGCTGAATACTAGTGTCTTGAAGAATATCTAGTCTAATATCATCATGGCAAAGACTAAATAAATTAGTTATTATGTTTAAAAATCATGTTGAAAAAGGTCCAGTGCTTTGTCTTCAACTGTATGTGCTTTGGCACCTGGGAGTCATATTTTGCATGCCTTGATAGTATTGTGCAATCTTCTTTATTCTCAGTACACATATTTTAATGACGCGTCTGTGAATGTAAGAGGTCACAGTCAAATCCCACAGTTGTAACTGCCTGTGCGCTTAGTTACGCAACAACTTCACATAAAACACGCCTAATAATCGGCAAAGAAGCCATTCTGGGTGGTGAAATACAGGAATTGCAGCGTGACTCTACATGACCTCTATTTTGTGGGGGGGAGAAACTGGCAGGAGGCGACATCAAAGAGGAATGAAGACCGAAAATCCACTGAACGTCCCATAAAGAGCAGTCCTGACAAAAAAGCAACACGGGAGAGTCCAAAATCAACAATGTTTTCTCCCCCCAGAAAAGCGCTCCTGTGTTTCACTCTTCTGGCCGTGCCCTCAAAGGCGGCGGGGTGGTCCTGTTAAAGAGACCCCCCCTTCTGCACAATTTGTTTTCTTGTGGACAGAAATAACAGTAAGATCCCTTGAAAAATCCCCTCACACACACACACACACACACACACACGGTTAGGAAATGATTGATGATCGCAAAAAGAAGAAGAAGAGGAGGCTGTGGGGATGTGGAGGACACACTGATCTCACTTTACATATTTTCTGATTGACGGTATTATATTTGTGCATATATGTTAGATTAAGCAGTACTGAGAGACAAAACTGAAATGAATTTAACAAAAAAACAAACAGAATAGGTTGGAAAGAAATATTAAATAAATTTTTAATAAAGAGGAGATATCAAGCGAAATGTAAAAATATATATATTATTAGGTACACCTTACTAGTACCGGGTTGGACCTGCTTTGCCTTCAGAACTGCATTAATCCTTCGTGGCAAAGATTCAACAAGCTACTGGAAATATTCCTCAGAGATTTTGCTCCATATTGACGCCATATTGACGCCAATCTCCCGTTCCACCACATCCCAAAGGTGCTCTATTGGATTGAGCTCTGGTGACCGTGGAGGCCATTTGAGTACAGTGAACTCATCGTCATGTTCAAGAAACCAGTCTGAGATGATTGGTGCTTTATGACATGGTGTGTTATCCTGCTGGAAGTAGCCATCAGAAGATGGAGACACTGTGGTCATAAAGGGATGGACATGGTCAGCAACAATACTCAGATAGGCTGTGGCGTTGACACCATGCTCAATTGGTACTAATGAACCCAAAGTGTGCCAAGAAAATCTCCCCCACACCATTACACCACCACCAGCAGCCTGAACCACTGAAACTAAGCAGGATGATCCATGCTTTCATGTTGTTGAGGCCAAATTCTGAGCCGAGCATCCGAATGTGGCAGCAGAAATGGAGACTCATCAGAGCAGGCAACGTTTCTCCAATCTTCTCTTGTCCAGTTTTGGTGAGCCTGTGTGAATTGTAGCCTCAGTTTCCTGTTCTTAGCTGACAGGAGTGGCACCCGGTGTGGTCTTCTGCTGCTGTAGCCCATCATCCGCCTCAAGGTTGGACGTGTTGTGTGTTCAGAGATGCTCTTCTGCAGACCTCGGTTGTAACGAGTGCTTATTTGAGTTACTGTTGCCTTTCTATCAGCTGGAACCAGTCTGGCCATTCTCCTCTGACCTCTGGCATCAACAAGGCATTTGCGCCCACAGAACTGCCGCTCACTGGATATTTCCTCTTTGTCAGACCATTCTCTGTAAACCCTAGAGATGGTTGTGCGTGAAAATCCCAGTAGATCAGCACTTCTGAAATACTCAGAGCAGCCCGTCTGGCACCAACAACCATGCCACGTTCAAAGTCACTTAAATCCCCTTTCTTCCCCATTCTGATGCTCACTTTAAACTGCAGCAGATCGTCTTGACCATGTCTACATGCCTAAATGCAGTGAGCTGCTGCCATGTGATTGGCTGATTAGAAATGTGCGCTAACAAGCAGTTGGACAGGTGTACCTAATAAAGTGGCCGGTGAGTGTATATCGTCTATATTAACTGAGAAATGGATAAATATATCGATTCTTTTAAAGGCTGTGCTCATTTACGCTGAGCGCTGTATTTATAATACACTTCAATAGTTTACAGTGTTCTTATTCTCAAATATTCTTATGTCAACATCAAGATCCCTTGAAAAATCTCCCCACTGTTAAGACATGATTAATGAGTCCATCACTAGAGAAGCTGCGGGAAACGTCTGCGCACAAAACTCACAAGCAGTATAGAGGGATTTTTTTATTTATTTATTTTAAAAAATGAGGGAGTGTAATCTTTCCCAAAGGCCTGAACGCAGCAGAATGTCCTCGTGTCAGTCCAAACGCTGCAGGACGTCCCATTTGATAGAAATTGTGCTGGATTTAAGCTCTCTTGCTTGTTCTCATGCAAAGGAACGATGCTCCGATGCAGAATAACAGTAATATGAAGCTACATCCACAGTAATATATATCCCATTAGGAATGACTTGTGAAAAGACAGAAGCTGTGAACAGACTCATACTGAAATCTGATATACGCTAATATATGTAAATTACACACATATATGACATACAAGTTCATATTAGGATTTCACATATGTAAAAAGTTGTCATATATGCACAGTTGAAGTCAAAATTATTCGTCCTCCTGTGATTTTTCTCAAATATTTCCCAAATGATGTTTAACAGACTCAGAAATTTTTCACAGCATTTCCTATAATGTTTTTTCTTCTGGTGAAAGTCTTATGTGTTTTGTTTTGGCAAGGATAAAAGCAGTTCTTAATTTTTTTAAACACATTTTAAGGGAAAACCCAAACATTCACAGTGTGTGTGATGAAGATGAGCGTCTTTCTTCATGTAGAATAGATTTGAGGATTGCTTTGCTTCAGAGCTTTAGTGAAGACACTCAGCAGGCACACAATGTGTGCAGTATGTAAGTTTGACACCCAGTGGTTGAACTAGGTATTGCACTCCTTGTTCAAAACACATTTTCACTTGGCTCCCCCTCTGACGAGTCCACACAAGCGCAGGTTGCCAAATTGACGTAAGTGTACCTGACTATCGAGTCTAAAGGCTGATTTGAACGGTTTTCTAACTAAAAGCAAAGCATTTAATAATATTAAAGAGGTTTAAAGTGTATTAATTAGGTTATAAACCTTACCATTACACTGGAGTGCAGTGAGTGCACTATTCTGTGCTTCTGAATGGCTGTATTTACATTTCTGTGGTGTTTCGTCTGGTGCAAACAGCCAAATTGGTCCTCACTATAACACCTAGGCTCAAGTATAACACCTTAATTACTACCTAGAACACCCTAGCAACTGCCTAACAATGCCTAAGTAAACACTTAAAACACCCTAGCAATGCCTTAGCAACCGCCTAGCACCGCCTTAGTAATCACTCAGAACACCCTAGCAATGTCTTAGCAACTGCCAAGCAACCACTCAGAACACCTTAGCAACCAATTAGAACACTTTAGCAACTGCATAGCAACACCTTAATAACCACCTAGAACACCCTAACAACCACCTGGCAACGACTTAGCAACCACTCAAAACACCCTAACAACACCCTAGCAACCGCCTACCAGTCACTCAGAACACCCCATCAACTGTCTAGCAACGCCTTAGCAACCATTCAGAACACCCGAGCAACCACATAGCAACAGCTTAGCAATGATCTGAAACACCCTAGCAATGCCTTAGCAACTGCCTAGCAATGCCTTAGCAACTGCCTAACAGTCACTCAGAACACCTTAGCAACTGCCTAGCAACACCTTATCAATCACTCGGAACACCCTAGCAACCCCTTAGCAATGACCTATAACACCTTAGCAACTGCCTAACAACGCCTTAGCAACCACTCAAAACACACTAGCATCCACCTAGCAGTCACTCAGAACACCCTAGCAACCACCTAGCAACACTTTAGCAACCACCTGGAACACCCTAGCAATGCCTTAGCAGCAACACCCTAGCAACCGAATAGCAACGCATTAGGAACCACCTAGCAACCACTCATAACACCTTAGCAATGGTCTGAAACACCCTTGCAACATCTTAGCAACTGTCTAGCAACCACTCAAAACATCTTAGCAACCGCCTAACAATCACTCAGAACACCTTGGCAACCCCCAAGCAAATGCCTAGAACACTGTAGCGAAGTCTTAGCAACCACCTAGCAACCACTCAAAACGCCCTAGCAACCACCTAGAAACACCTTAGCAACCATTTAGAACACCCTAGCAACCTAAAAGCAACCACCTAGCAACCACTCAGAACACCCTAGCAACACCTTAGCAACAATCTGAAACACCCTAGCAACACCTTAGCAACTGCCTAGCAACGCCTTAGCAACCAGTCAAAACACCCAAGCAATATCTTAGCAACCGCCTAGCGATCATTCAAAACACCTTAGCAACCACCTGGAACACCCTAGCAATGCCTTAGCAGCAATTCAGAACACCCTAGCAACCGAATAGGAACGCATTAGGAACCACCTAGCAACCACTCAGAACACCCTAGCAACCACCTGGAACACTATAGCAAAGTTTTAGCAACCATCTTAGCAACCGCCTGGCAAGCACTCAGAACACTCTAGCAAAAGCCTAGCAACATCTTAACAACCACATGGAACATCCTAGCAACACCTTAGCGACCACTCAGAGCACCCTAGCAACCGCCTAGCAACAATTTAGCAACCACTCAGAACACCCACTAACAATGCCTTAGCAATCACTTAGAATACCCTAGCAACCAACTAGCAATAAACATGCGAATCTATACTAGAAACATGCTAAGCTATATGTCGTTATCTCTCTGTGCCGACTGATTCACACTTCTTAAAAAACTCACTTTAGATATTTAAACTTTAAAACTACTTCACACTTTCAGACGAGGCTTTCTCAGGCCACCATAAAGTCTGTCTACAGACTTTACTATCTAGTTTGTAATTAGTAATTAATTAATTAACTAAACACTGCTGAAGTGTTACCACAAACACTAAGAAAATCATTATTATGTTGCATTGTAAGAATAGATGAAAAGTATAACACCCTAGCAACACCTTAGCAACCGCCTAGAACACCCTAGCAACCTTTTAGCAACACCTTAGCAACTGCCTAGAACACCCTAGCAACCACTCAGAACCCCCTAGCAACCACCTAGCAACACCTTAGCAATGATCTGAAACAACATAGCAACGCCTTAGCAACTGCCTAGCAACCACTCAGAACACCCTAGCAACAGCCTAGCAACACCTTATCAATCAGTCAAAACACCCAAGCAATGTCTTAGTAACCGCCTAGCAATCACTCAGAACACCCTAGCAACACCTAAGCAACTACCTAGAACACCCTAGTAACCTCTTAGCAACTGCCTAGCAATCACTCAGAACACCCTAGCAACTGCCTAGCAACACCATAGCAACCACCTAGAATACCCTAGTAACAACTCAGAACACCCTAGCAACACCCTAGCAACACCTTAGCAACCACTCAGAACACCCCAGCAACCACCTAGCAAGAAACATGCCAATCTATACTAGAAACATGCTAAGCTATAGGCCGCTATCTCTCTGTGCCGACTGATTCACACTTATTATAAACGACTTGTTATTTAACCTGTTAAAGTCCTTCACACTCTCAGACGAGGCGTTCTGAAGCTACCATAAAGTGTCTACGAGCTTTACTGTCTAGTTTGTAATGAATTACTTTTTTGAAGTAGTTTACCCAACACTGCTAAAGCGTTACCACAAACACTGAGAGAAGCATTGTTATGTTGCACTGTGGGACTAGACGGACGGCATATAAGCACAGCAGAGTTTGAGCTGCTCTTGAGTTCATCCGTCACCAATCTGCCTCCAAAACCTGAAGCTTATTTTCCCGGTCCGAAGGGAAAAATAATGCAGAAAAGAGGAGAAACCCAATCCAGCGGGGGCGTAATTTAAACAGGCGGCAGACAGGAAACGAGCCACGGCTACTTCCTGCAGGACGAGCTGCATTTAGATGTGGACCAGGAAGAAGAAAGCGCAGCGCTGTCGCCACGGTAACAGTCGGCTCATTGAAAAGCGTGGCTTCCTCCTTTTTAAAAAGCATGATGTTGTTTTTTTGCGGTACCACCTCCGCTATCTGGGTTCCCACATCCCCTCATTTCAATAGCTCGGTTACAGAGTAAAGTCCGCATGCGAGAGTCTCCCGCTGACACGTCCAGACTCGACTCATTCAAAAGCTGCGTGTGAACGTATCGCCCAATCGTCCAATGGGAGGAAGTCTGGGAACCGTATGAATTCCGGATCAAACGCTGGTAAAACGGGAGCTCAGATTAATGTTACTGCTAATATAATCTCCTGACTGAGAGCAGAAACTCGCAGACTGCCATCGGTCTGATCAACATGTGTTTTTGGAAGTGCGGCAGACATCTTGGCTCAAATCTGCTGCGATTGCTTGTCTGCATGTCCTTTATAATGCACTGCACTGCAACTTATGCTGTTCTTACTTAGAGGGTTTGTCTGTGAATAATGCATGGATGCATGCATTCATGAACGCATTAATTCATTCATCCATCATTCATTCATTCATTCGTGCATTTTTTGTTCGTTCATTCATTCATCCATGCTTTCATTCATTCATGAGTTCATTAATGCATTAATTTATTCATTCATGCATGTATTCAATCTTTCATTTATGCATTCATTTTTGCATTCTTCCATTCGTTCATTCACTCATTCCTGCATTCATTCATTTATGCCTTCATTCATTCATGCATTTATTCATTCATTTATACATTCATTTATTAATGCATTTATCCATTCATGCATTCATTCGTGCGTTTATTCATTCATTTATGCATTAATTAATTAATTAATTCATTCATTCATTCGAGCATTTTTTTGTTCGTTCATTCATTCATTCATCCATGCTTTCATTCATTCATAAGTTCATTAATGCATTAATTTATTCATTCATGCATTCATTCCTGCATTCATTCATTTATACATTCATTTATTAATGCATTTATCCATTCATGCATTCATTCATACGTTTATTCATTCATTTATGCATTCATTAATTAATTCATTCATTCATTTATGCATTCATTCATACATTTTTTTTGTTCATTTATTCATTTGTTCATCCATGCGTTTATTCATTCATGAATTCATTCATGCATTCATTTATTCATTCATGGATGTATTCATTCTTTCATTTATGCATTCATTCATGTATTCTTCCATTCATTTGTTCATTCATTCATGCATTCATTCATTTATGCCTTCATTAATTCATGCCATCATTCATTTGTGCATTTATGCATTCATTCATTTATACATTCATTCATTAATGCATTTATTCATTTAAACATTCATTTAGTCATCCTTTCATTTGTGTTCATTTATGCATGCATTCATTTATGCACTCATTCATTCATGCATTCATTTATGCATTCATTCATTCACTTATACATTCATTCATTAATGCATTCATTGATTTATGCCTTCATTAATTCATGCCATCATTCATTTGTGCATTTATGCATTCATTCATTTATACATTCATTCATTAATGCATTTATTCATTTAAACATTCATTTATTCATTCTTTCATTTGTGTTCATTTATGCATGCACTCATTCATTCATGCATTCATTTATGCATTCATTCATTCACTTATACATTCATTCATTAATGCATTCATGCATTCATTCATTCGTTCATGTATGCATTCATTCATACATTCATTATTGCGTTCATTCATTCATGCATTTGTTCATTTATTTAAACATTAATTTATTCATTCCTTCATTCATGCATGCATGCATTCATTCATGCATTTATGCATTCATTCATTAATGCATTCATTTTGCATTCATTCATTCATTCAAACATTCATTCATGAATTCATTCATTCAAACATTTATGCATTCATTCATTTATGCATTCATGAATTAATTTGTGCATTCATTCATTCATTCATGCATTCAGCAATGTAAAAATACTGGGTTGTTAAAACCCAATATTGGGTCAAATAAGGACAAAACCAACATTAGGTTTTTTTTTTTCCAATTATATTTAAATAACCCAATGGTTGGGTTTGTCCATATTTGACTAATGTTGACCAAGCAAGCATAAAATATGCTTCCTATTGAGTGTAATGGGAACCGGTTTATGAAAAGCCGAAATTAGACTCAGTAATGATTGTGTAAATATTATTTAGATCAACACTGGGCTACTAAACACTTCATTTACTAACTCATGCATTCATTCATTTATTTATGCACACTTTAAAAATGCTGACTTTAAGTGGCACTTTTTTACCCAGCAGTTGGGTTTGTCCATATTTGACCCAACATTGTATTACAACCCAGCATTTTTTGTTTAGCAGGTAAATGCAGAGTGTGTGAGGTCATATCAGCAGCGCAGGCTGTAATAACACACTCATACGTCACTGAAGGGCCTCCTATTATAAAGGAGAGTCATAAAATCACAACTGAGCTGAGACTCTGAGTCAGAGCGGATTAACACGTCATCAGGGATCTGTTCTTTTTACTGCATCGACATGGTAAAAACATGGCAGGAGGATATCACTTCTGTTCAGACATGCATCAGTCCTGGCTGGGTCAGTGTGTGTTTCTGTGTGGAGTTTGCATGTTCTCCCCGTGTTGGTGTGTGTTTCCTCCGAGTGCTCCGGTTTCCCCCACAGTCCAAACACATGCGCTATAGGGGAACTGATCAACTAAACTGGCTATAGTGTATGAGTGTGTGTGTGTGAAGGAGTGTGTATGGGTGTTTCCCAGTAGTGGGAAAGCATCCGCTGTGTAAAACATATGCTGGAATAGTTGGCGGGTCATTCCGCTGTGGCGACCCTAATAAATAAGGGATTAAGCTGAAGGAAAATGAATGAATGAATGAACTGAAATAGGGGAAGGGGCGCTAGTAAATTTGAAAACAGAAAGCGTTGTCTAAAAGGTTACCGTCATAAAAGAGAATGTCTCGAGAGTGTGTTTCAGTCTGAGGAATCTCCAATGGTCAGTACTGTGTGTGTGTGAGTGTGTGTGTGTGTGTGTGTGTGTGTGTGTGTGTGTGTGTGTGTGTGTGAGAGCTCGACACTTTGCATCTGTCTTTTATAAAGCACATCAAATAGAGACAGAACAGCTGGAGCTGAGCAGCACCTGTTTCCTACACTTCCACTACACACACACACACACACACACACACACACACACACACACCACAGGCTTCAAAGAGAGACACACAGGAGCTAAGCTGACCTCTGCTGGAGCCACACACACACACACACACACACTCTCATCATACACACATTTACATCCACACACACACACCCACAAAAACATATTTACATTCACACACACACGCACACAGAGACGCATGCATTCATGCACACATATACATACAAACACACACATGCACATATACAAATATGCACACACAAACACACGCATGCACACACACACAAAGCAATGACTCTCTCACACACACAGATACACAAGTACTGCCACACATACACGCACACACACAAAAAACAACATAACACACATATGCAAACACACAAATAATGACTCTCTCACACACACACAAACACAGATACACAAATACTGATGCATGCGCACACATAGCCACACACACACTCCAAAAAACATGCACACACACACTCTCTCACACACTCTCACACACACAGAGACACAAATACTGACACACAAACACACACATGCACACACCAAAAACACAAACAAATACGCATATGAGCACACACACACACACACACACACACACACACACGAAGACGAGTGTGTTTCTGCTCTTCACTGCACTGCAGCTTTGCCTGAAGCACGTTTGCACGTGTGTATGAGTTTGTTTGTGTGTGCATGCGTAAGTGTGCCTGTATATGCGTGTGGACGTGTGTGTGTGTGTGTGTGTGTGTGTGTATATGCGTGTTGTGTGAGTGTGAGAGAGTGTCATTATTTGTGTGTGTGTGCATGTATGTGTATGTTTTTTGGTGTGTGTATTGGTGTACGTGCATGCATGTGTGTGTCAGTATTTGTGTATCTGTGTGTTGTGTGTGTGTGTGTGTGTGTGTGTGTGTTTGAGAGTGTGAATGTGTGTGCATATGATTGCATATTTATGAGTGTGCATGTGTGTGTGTGAGTGTACAGTCTGAAAGCTGTTGGGTTGTTTTAATCCAGTGTTGGGTCAAACATGAACAAAGCCAAGCAGTGTCATTTCCATTTAATCAAAACAACTTTGGGTTTTTCCATATCTGAACACTGAGTTAAAACAACCCAGCATTTTTGAAAGTGTGTGTGTGTGTGTGTGTACTTGTTTATGTGTTTTATGAGGACCAAACAAACCAGTTTGATGACATAAGGGGAAGTGTCTAGAATCACACAGAATGAGTTCATCATGTAGTCAAATGTCCTGTGAGGGTCGTGTTTAGAGGCCGAAGGTACAGTTTAAAGACCAATACGTCTATTTAATGTCCCCACCACTCACAAAAGCCAACCTGCGTGTGTATGTGAGGTTGTATGAGTTTAGGTGCGTATGCAAGTACGTGTGTGTGTGTGTGTGTGTGTGTGTGTGTCTCCTAAAGAACCTCCGGCGTGTAGAGCAGCAGTGGAAGAAAGAGCTCATTGTGTGTGTTCATGTCAGACACACGTTTCCCATCACAGTTTGATTCAGTGTCAAGAGTATCAGCAGACTGAACACACACACACACACACACACACACACACACACACACACACACACACACACACACACACACACATAAAAAAAAAATGCTGGGTGTTCGGATATGGAGAAACCCAAAGCGGTTTTGATTCAATTTAAAATCACCCATGAACCCAGTGCTTAGCTTTGTTCATGTTTGACCCAACACTGGATTAAAACAACCCAACAGCTTTCAGACTGTACACTCTCTCTCTCTCTCACACACACATACACACATATATATATGAAGACTTACACATATGCACACACACACAAAAATAATGACACTCACTCTCTCTCTCTCTCTCTCTCTCTCACACACACACACACACATACAAACACACACGTGCACACACACAAGCATACACAAGCACACTCATTCATTCATTGATTCATTCATTCATTCATACATTCATTTTCTTTTCTTCTTAGTCCCTTTATTAATCTGGGGTCACCACAGCGGAATGAACCACCAACATATCCAGCATACGTTTTACAAAGAGGATGCCCTTCCAGCTGCAACCCATCCATCCACACTCATTCACACACATACACTACGGGCAATTTAGCTTAGCCATTTCACCTGTACCGCATGTCTTTGGACTTGTGGGAAAAACCGGAGCACCCGGAGGAAACCCACGCCAACACGGGGAGAACATGCAAACTCCACACAGAAACACCAACTGACCCAGCCGGCGCTTGAACCAGAGACCTTCTTGCTGTGAGGCAATTGTGCTACCCACTACGCCACTGTGCTGCCTAATAATACTCATAATTATAAATAAAGAGATCAACAGATATACAAATAAAACAGATTCATAGTTTATACAATTTCATAAATATATTATGAAATAAAGACTGTAGAGTTTTTGGTTTTACATACACCCAAGGGTATAAATAACTTTGGGCCTCACCGGCCACTTTATTAGGCACACCTGTCCAACTGCTCGTTAACGCAAATTTCTAATCAGCCAATCACATGGCAGCATTTAGGCATGTAGACATGGTCAAAGCAAGCATCAGAATGGGGAAGAAAGGGGATTTAAGTGACTTTGAACGTGGCATGGTTGTTGGTGCCAGACGGGCTGCTCTGAGTATTTCAGAAACTGCTGATCTACTGGGATTTTCACGCACAACCATCTCTAGGGTTTACAGAGAATGGTCCGACAAAGAGGAAATCTCCAGTGAGCGGCAGTTCTGTGGGCGCAAATGCCTTGTTGATGCCAGAGGTCAGAGGAGAATGGCCAGACTGGTTCCAGCTGATAGAAAGGCAACAGTAACTCAAATAAGCACTCGTTACAACCGAGGTCTGCAGAAGAGCATCTCTGAACACACAACACGTCCAACCTTGAGGCGGATGGGCTACAGCAGCAGAAGACCACACCGGGTGCCGCTCCTGTCAGCTAAGAACAGGAAACTGAGGCTACAATTCACACAGGCTCACCAAAACTGGACAAGAGAAGATTGGAGAAACGTTGCCTGGTCTGATGAGTCTCCATTTCTGCTGCCACATTCAGATGCTCGGCTCAGAATTTGGCCTCTACAACATGAAAGCATGGATCATCCTGCCTTGTATCAGCGGTTCAGGCTGGTGGTGGTGGTGTAATGGTGTGGGGGAGATTTTCTTGGCACACTTTGGGTCCATTAGTACCAATTGAGCATGATGTCAACGCCACAGCCTACCTGAGTATTGCTGCTGACCATGTCCATCCCTTTATGAGCACAGTGTCTCCATCTTCTGATGGCTACTTCCAGCAGGATAACGCACCATGTCATAAAGCGTGAATCATCTCAGACTGGTTTCTTGAACATGACGATGAGTTCACTGGACTCAAATGGCCTCCACAGTCACCAGAGCTCAATCCAATAGAGCACCTTTGGGATGTGGTGGAACGGGAGATTCACATCAGCAAAATCTCTGAGGAATATTTCCAGTACCTTGTTGAATCTATGCAATAAAGGATTCTGAAGGCAAAAGGGGTCCAACCCGGTACTAGTAAGGTGTACCTAATAAAGTGACTGGTGAGTGTGTATATATATTTGTTTATTTATATTATAAAATGTATTATATCATCTCACATTTTTTAAAATTATTAACATTATTAGCTTATTGACTCATGAATATTATTAAACGCAATTGTCAATACCTAAATAAATAAAAAAATAAAATAAAACGTCCAATAAAATAATAACGTGTCAGAAAACAAAATGTTGTCAATTATGTCTGTACACTCAGGTCAAACCATGGTATGATAGAATAATTTTACCATGGTAAATAAATGCTTTCTATACTTTCTTCACTCACCCCATTGGCAGATTATGGCTTGATTTAAGGCAAAACTCACTTATTTTTGACTCCTTATTTCAGTAAACCAAACAACATTTTGTATTTATCTATAAAGAGCTTCTTGATTTAAGAATTTGCAGATATTTGTACTAAAACAGGACAAAAATCCTTTTTTTTTATTTTTTTTTGCAGTGTACACAGGAACAATGCATGGGAAAAACCAACAGTGCTGGAAAACAGGGGAGCACAACTCTACTGAAGGTTATTTTGATGACATCAATCATTAAAGTAATAATAATAATAATAATGATGATGATGATGCATAAAAGAAAGAGTTGTCATCTTTAATTTGACGGCGACTTTAAAGAGGTCTCGTTTGGGATTTGTCTTTCCTAAATGATCTAGAACTCCTTTCAACGTCATTCACAAATGTGGCCAATGGTAACAGAGCTGTTTATTTCTCTCAGCACATGATACTCCTCCAATAAAGCCAATCCCAGAGGAGTTTCATGGGAACTGCAGTGGTATTGGGATGTCATTCAGCGCTCTTGTTTCTCTGTAGATGTAACTGTGCCACTATTATATTCTGCTTGTTGCTTCAGTAATGGATGTTTTCGGTGACGGGCCCCCGGGGGCCTCCAGTATGGGCTGGCTCAGGTTTCCGCGGGCCCCAGTGATCTGTTCGGGTCACGAGGTCAAATGCAAAAGTGACAATGTGGATAATTGGGCGATGAAGATAATGGCCTGCTGATTGAGATCAATTGCTTTCTATGAGCGGAGAAGGAAAAACTGGAGTGAGCCTTTTAAAATTGCTGACAACAGCACTCTTTTTTTGGGAGGGGGGCAATAGTGCATACACTGAAAAAAAAATAGCATGTGTTTTACACAACGGATGCCCCTCTAGCTGCAACCCAGTACTGGGAAACACCCATATACACTCATTCAAACACACACACTCATACACTACAGCCAGTTTAATTAATCAATTCCCCTATAGCGCATGTGTTTGGACTGTGTGGGTAACCGGAGCACCCAGAGGAAACCCACGCCAACACGGGGAGAACATGCAAACTCCACACAGAAACGCCAACTGACCCAGCCGAGCTGAGACTCAAACCAGTGATCTTCTTGCTGTGATGCCACAGTGCTAACCAATGAGCCACTCTGCTTTGCAAATGAACATCCTAAAAATGTGTAAGTGTGTGCTTTTTGGTGTTTCTATAGTCTGTAACATTCTGCTGATGGGAAATATGGAGCTTTTTTTTTGTTTTACTGTACATGAGTAATGAATAAACCAATAATGAGTAATCCAGAAGAAAGTTGAATGTATATCTCAACAAAAAACAATATGATGGATCTCCTTTCTTGCATGATATTACATCAGCCTCTGGGTGTGAAGGACTTCGAAAGCTTCAGCGCTG
>LR812520.1:848819-866319 GCA_903798195.1 Danio kyathit
AAAACACACCCAGAACTCATTAAGAGAATAAGCACAACCATGTTAGACCATGCGCTGGGCGCACAGTGTATTTATCCATCCTTAAAACAGCAAAAGTGGATTTGGACATGCTCTTAAAGCTTTTGCACCATTAGCTTTAGACCTATACGTCAAGATCGTGAAATAGAGCCCTTAAACCAGGGGTGCTCAACCCTGCTCCTGGAGATCGACCTTCCTGCTGAGTTCAGCTCCTACCCTGATCAAACACACTTGGTCCAATAAATTAGGACCTGAACAGCACTAGATAATTACAGGCAGGTGTGTTTGATATGGGTTGCAACTGAAATCTGCAGAACGGTAGGTCTCCAGGAGCAGGGTTGGTTACCCCTGCCTTAAACGCACGGTATGTACTTTTGGCCACTAGAGGGCGTGTGATCACAACAAACAAAGGCATATTTTGATGACTCTGTATATGATCATGGGAGTTGTGATCTCTGTCAGGGCATGTATTTGATCAATTTTTCCCTATTTTCATTGACAAAATTAACCTTTTTTTTGCAGTTTTTCCTCTTTAAATGTTTGTTTCTATGTTTGTTTATAAAACTACTATTTTCATTTACAGCACTTCATTTTTGCATCTCGTTTAAATACACCATGAACAGCAGCTACGCTAATTATTCTTTTTATTCTCTATTTCCACCTGGAGATTCTAGAGATTATGCAGCACCATTGATGCGATCCGAGACCTGTAAAGAAATGATGCCAAGGTCTTCGTAATCCTGGACCAGGCCGTATCCTGAGCTGATGCTCTGGTGTTCATAGAGCGGAGCGGAGAGCTTGAGAGTGATTCCTGAAAGACCTGTGGGCAGCCTGAACACCCGCCGGTGATCTACTCACTCCTGCAGCTTCTCCACGATGGACATCCAGCATTCTTCAGACTCAGTCACCTAGACTGCACAAGAAGTTTGGCCAGAGGAGAAATGGTCGTGCCCATTGATTCTCTCCAGTCTTTTTTCCTTCACTTTGGTCAATTGGTGAAGTTTGTTCCTCCGCTGTCGCCACTGGCTTGCTTGGTATGGGAGCATGGATGGATTTGCTCTTCAGTGTTTGGACTCTCAGCAGTGAAGATTAAACCACACTGAACTGAACTAAACTGAACTTCAGCTCTGAACACTGGACTGACACAGCTTCAGCTTACTAGAACTTCAGTGTTCAGCTGCTGCCACACAATCTACATTGTAGAAGCGCTAGAGAAATGAACATGATTTGATCTAAATAAATGTTGGAGCTCTTTAAAGCAGGATGGGTTCTGATTGGCTGTTGCTGGTTTAAGAAAAGCGCTTCTTGATTATTATTCCAGTGACATCATTCCTCATAAATGTGGACTCTGCCATTGTCTTTAAATCTACAGTAATTATTAAAATTACTATAATTTCTGTCCTTAGTGTGAACAGGCCTTGTTTTTTCCCCCTTAAGTGACCTTCAGAGTCTCCCAGCACTGAGATCCCCCAGTTTATGAGCTGTTTTTAATATCCTCTCCAGTGTCCGGCTGACGGTGAGACCATCTCCTCTGATACGCAGGGGGGGGTTCAGTAATCCCCGTACTTCCTCTTTTAAGCCTCTTCCTCTCGCTGTCACCCTGCTGGAGAAACTCTTCCTGGGAAAAGCGTCCTCGTTTTTCTCTGTTCTCCCACAGATCTGAATGTGGCCCCGGGGCCGCGGAGGGACACCAAGCAGTGGTTTGTGTGGGAGAGATCCAGAGGTCAGAGGTCACGGCGAGGCCACGTACAGCACCTAACTCAAGGCAGAAAACGCAAACAGAAAGCAGATCCTGAACGCAGGGGTCCGCGGAGGGTCAGGACATCAGCGCAGAGACCTGAGCAACATTCTTGGCCATCGAGGCGGAGAAAAGAAAAAGAAAAGTACGCCTGAAGGGTCGCTGGCATTTGTGTGTTTCTAATTTTGTCTGCAGAGGCCATTATATGGTGGCCGAGAGCGCTCAACATGCTGCAATTAAAGAAACGCATGCAATTATTAAAAAATGCCAGCAAATTAAGAAAAGATCTTCAGTGGTTTGACTGCATGCGTGCTACAAATCCTCACAAGGCAAACAAATTAGGAATGCAACACATGCAACACAGGCTCATTCTGAAAACGTAGTCCTGTGGACCTTTCTGGAGACTGCAAATTATGTAGCCGGAGGTACGTATAGCTTAATTTCATTATTTTAAATGAACGCTACAGGCGGTATGGCGCCGTTCCTTTTTGCGCTCACCAGCTGACCGCTTACCTCCGTGTGGAGGGCTTTCCGGCCACAACCAGTTTGTCCCGTTAGCTCCTCATGTGGCGACAATCTTCTCTTGTCCAGTTTTGGTGAGCCTGTGTGAATTGTAGCCTCAGTTTCCTGTTCTTAGCTGACAGGAGCGGCACCCGGTGTGGTCTTCTGCTGCTGTAGCCCATCCGCCTCAAGGTTGGACGTGTTGTGTGTTCAGAGATGCTCTTCTGCAGACCTCGGTTGTAACGAGTGCTTATTTGAGTTACTGTTGCCTTTCTATCAGCTGGAACCAGTCTGGCCATTCTCCTCTGACCTCTGGCATCATCAAGGCATTTGCGCCCACAGAACTGCCGCTCACTGGATATTTCCTCTTTGTCGGACCATTCTCTGTAAACCCTAGAGATGGTTGTGCGTGAAAATCCCAGTAGATCAGCAGTTTCTGAAATACTCAGACCAGCCCGTCTGGCACCAACATGCCAGAGTCACTTAATGCCAGAGTTCAAAGTCACTTAAATCCCCTTTCTTCCCCATTCTGATGCTCGCTTTGAACTGCAGCAGATCATCTTGACCATGTCTACATGCCTAAATGCATTGAGCTGCTGCCATGTGATTGGCTGATTTGATATTTGCGTTAATGAGCAGTTGGACAGGTGTACCTAATAAAGTGGCCGGTGAGTGTGTATTTGCATACATTTTTATATAACAGATTTCAATATCCTATAATTATTTTTTACACCAAACAGAAGAACACGGGGAAATAGGAAAGCTAATTATATTGGGACTTTTAAATTGCTTCTAAAAAGATTTAATTTAGGATTTTTTACCTGATTATTAAATGTACACGAGTTTACATTGATTTGATATATTGTAGCATTATACTTTTGTATTTTTGTACTTTTTTATTCATGAGTGTTTTTTAAACAGTTTTACTTGCTTGTAAAGATCACTGAAATAGCTTTTTTTAAAGCACCATACAAAATGAATGCATAACTTTTTTATTATTATTATAATATTGATATTATTATATTATATTATATTATTATTCTTTACTTAATTTTTTTTATAATTGTTATATTCTATTATTATTGATATTAATAATATTGATAATATATTGTTATGATATTATTTTATTGTTATTTACATTGTTATTATTATTATTATTATTATTATATTATATATTATTATTAATATTTTATTATTATTATTATTATTATTATTATTATTAAAATTATATTATTATTGTTATTATTATTATTGTTATTGTTATTATTATTATATTATAAGTATTATTATTAAAATTATATTATTATTGATATTGTTATAACTTTATACTATTATTATTATTATTATTATTATTATTATTATTGATATTATTAATAATATTGATAATTATTAATAATATCAATATAATGACAATATAATTTACATTGTTATTGTTGATATTATTATTAATATTATTTTATTATTATTATTATATCATTCTATTATTATTGATATTATTATTATTATTATTATTATCGTTATTATTGTTATTATTATTAAAATTATATTATTATTGATATTATTATTATGTTATATTATTAATATTATTATTATTATTATTATTTATATTATTAATAATATTGATAATATATTATTATGATATTATTATTATTGTTATTATTATTATTATATAAATATTAATAATAAATATGATATTCATTCATTCATTTTCTTTTCGGCTTAGTCCCTTTTAAATATAATATTATAATAATAATAATAATAATAATAATAATAATAATATTACTCTTCCAGAGTGAGTAAAAGGGCTCGCAAAATCACTCTGGACGCCCACACCCACCACACTACCTGTTTGAACTGTTACCGGCTGGTCGGCGCTACAGAGCACCAAGCACAAAAACAGCCAGACACAGGGAAAGTTTCTTTCCTCAGGCCATCTGCCTCATGAACAGTTAAATATTCCCCTACTGTGCAATAAACCAGCAATACTTTCTCATACGCACTTGTACATAGCACCTTACAACCTGTATATTCATAACAAATCTGTACATACAACTCAACATCCAGATCTTTTTGACTAACTGCATCTCTGTTTAATGTTTATCGCCTTTCTTCATATTTATTTTGTGTTGTCACTTGTCACTTCATGTACACTGGAAGGTTCTGTAGCCAAAACAAATTCCTTGTGTGTGTGAAGCACAATTGGCAATAAAACTGATTCTGATTATTATTATTATTATTATTATCTAAAGAACAGACTTCAGATTATTTTGCTTGTTTTATGGAAAAACACACTTAATTTTGACATATGTCTAAAAACAAGACAATATGTTTTGCTTGTCTGGAAAATTCTTCATGATTTAAGAACATTTAACGTGTATATTCTACTCTATAACTGTATGCATATACCATATTCGCAAATGAAAAACCTTTTTTTCCCCATGTCAAACAAAACCCATCTACTGTATATAAAGCAGTGAGTTTGTGCATTGAGAAGTTGCATGCATGTTTTATATGGACACATCAATGCTTTATTTTAGGAGCGCACGGCTGTATGCTAGTAGGAGTCTGGCTGTTGGCTCTGCTAGCTTGTGAACCGTTAGATTGCCTGATATGGCATGATTAATTTCCACTCTGAAGAGATTTAGCCAAGCATGACGCACGACCTTAAACCGTGCAACTTTGAAAAAACGAGGTTGATGCTTCAGCGATAACCTCCAGCAGAGCAGCAGGCCAGAGGTTGATTGTTGGTGGCATTTATATTTTAGTGTGACAGCAGTAAATGTTTATGAATCCTTGCAGGAGTGACGTTTGGAGGATAGTTTATGGAGGTTAAAGTTTTTTTACTTACAGTTTTCCTCTTGTTTCTAGTCCAAATATCTAAAAATTCTTAAGACAAGAAGCATTTTTTAGACCAGCACAAAATATAGTCTTGTTTTCAGAAATAATGAGTCAAAATGAAGAGAGTTTTTCATTATCTGACAATGCGGGAAGCAAAATAACCTCAGTTCCAAGCAAAAACAAGAGTTTACTCATCCTATTGGCAGATCATTTAGCTTAATTTACTTAATTGTGACTTATTTCTGAAAACAAATCATCATTGTTTACTTCACACCAGGGGCGATTTTAGGATTTTCATTTTAGGGGGGCTCAGCTCCTTATAAGGTAAAAAATAAATAAATAAAAATAAATAAATAAACAAATATATATATATATATATATATATATATATATATATATATATATATATATATATATATATATATATATATATATATATATATATATATATATATATATATATATATTAGGGATGGGCGATATGGCCTAAAATCCATATTGCGATATACATTGCAGCCTCTTGCGATAACGATATATATTGCGATATATAAATTATAATAGAACCATTTCAGAACAGGTTACAGAGACCCTTAGGAAAGCCAAACTGCTATTTTTTTTTAAGAAATAAAGAAACGTTGCATGTCATTTTGAGAACATTTATTGTGCAAAAGTAAAACTGTAATTAAACAACACAATGTTGCAGATAAATAAACTAAATGTAGTGCCTTTTAGAAAGAAAGACTTTTCTTTTAAGTCCTTGGTTCCTAAATGCCAAGTTGCAGAGAACAAAAAAACTGGTGTCTTTTTAGTTAAGGAACTTACACTGTACTGAAAATACTTCCAGTATTAAATTAGTCAAATAAAATTGTGTATTGCAGATATTTTAAATAAAAACATATTTCTAACCTGCAGCCTAAGGTAACGCATTTGATTTTGAACATTTTGTTCTCCTAATGAAATTAAAACTGGTGTCTTGATCTGCCCTTTTTTCTCTCTCTCCCTCACTCTCTCTCTCTGTCTGCGTGCTGCTGAGAGATTGAGACGCACCAGACAAAGTTTGCTTATAAAGTAATGCAAAAATGAATACAATTAATATCGAAAGCGAAAGCAGATTCTCGGACATGTCCGGGGAAAATGTATTGTCACCCTAAATAATGAGCTGGATCAGTCTATTTAGTCTTCGCGCTCTTCTGTATCCAGCGCGTCTCTGTGGGTCTGCATGCGAGTCTGTGGCAGAGTGTTCTCAGTTTCTTGCGAACACAGAACCGGGCCGCCCCAATAATATATCGGCCGCAGCCAAATGGTCGCACTGTTGTTTATTCAAGATGATGCGTTGCAGCCGGCTGCAGCTCGTTGCTCTTAATTTCGCGGGTAGATTGCGTCATCAAACATGCATTATCGCGATAGTGCAATAGAATTAGAATCTCTATCGTAGGCCAATTTTGTATCGTTTATATCGCATATCGTTTATATCGCCCATTACTAATATATATATATATATGTAATAATTAAATAGTAATACACTTAAAAATGTTTGTTTAATATGGGTTGTATACTAGTATTCCACTGTATTACATAGACAGGCATAGCCATTTGAGTTCTGAATAAGCCAAATAGGCTGGACCCCCCTGTTTACTGTAGCAAAAACCACTTTCTATATTCAAGTGCATTTTTTGTTTCCATATTAAATAAATAAACTGACAATTTTCTAATTAAATCACAAATATAAATATATATTTTTAAACTTACAGGCTAATTCACATATTTCACGATCTGAATGCTAATAATAAATTAGAAGTATTTGTTTAATACTAGACAACACTTGATGTTTCTATCTTTGTCAGTGACAGTTAAAACAAGTACATTCTCTAAGTGGTTTTGTCACTGTGTTTAATCCTTTCTGTGCAAGACTGTACGGTATAGTTAATGTCACACGAGCTGTAAAGTGTTTAATATTGCTAGTTCATTTTGAAATAAAAATAGTGAAATGTTCATTAAGAGTTACACTTTTCGCTGGAGGAAACAGCTGTGCTGATGAGGTGAACGCCGAGAAAACCACTGCTCCTCCATGATATTGGGATACAGGTGATACAAGGTTATCTACATCAAAGAACTGCAAATAAGCAGATATTATAACAGTTTATCTATAAACACACACCTCGCTCTCTCGCTGTCCACGGCTGTGCTTTGCTGATCAAACGAAAAACAAAAGACGGGGAAGAGCCGAATTCTGCCGCCGTTTTCTTATCAAATTAAAAGGGGACTGAGGCGATAATTTAGTGTACAGTTTATGAGCTAATCGCAAAAGTTTTAGGGGGGCTGCATAGAGCTACAGCCCCCCTAAAATAAGCCTAGCAACGCCCATGCTTCACACTGTGAATACAAATGTGTTAAGTTTACTTCATTGAATTGTGCAAACTCATTGTCTTGATTCATTCATTTTCTTTCAACTAATCACCATTCCAGACACTATTCCAGCATATGATTTATGTAGTGGATGGCCTTCCAGCTGCAACCTAGTACTGGGAAACACCCATACACTCCTGCATTCACACACTCATACACTACGGCCAGTTTAGTTCATCAATTCCCCTATAGCGCATGTGTTTGGACTGTGGGGGAAACCGGAGCACCCGGAGGAAACCCACGCCAACACGGGGAGAACATGCAAACTCCACACAGAAACACCAACTGACCCAGCGGAGACTCGTACTAGTGACCTTCTTGCTGTTTTAAATGTTCCTTATATCGAGTGTCATTTACTCAGACTATTTAGGTTTTGTTGACTTAACTGGATCTGGAATCTGATTTAGTACAGCTTTATCATTTTATTTTGACAGAAATCTCAACATCAGACTGAATCATGTCTCAGTATGTTCATGGTGTTATACACACAACACTTCTTTACGTTTATTTTCCAGTCTGACACAGCATGCTTGGAACTAGAAATCTGCATGGTTGGGTGAACTCATTCAGTGTAATACAATCAGTCAAATACAATCAGATGAGTTTGATTAACTTGTTTCTATGAGGTTTAATGAACTTTCATTTACAAAATGAAAGTCAAAGAAACTCACTGCATTTGATTAATTGCACTGCTGGACTGCTACAGTGCAGAAAACGCTTCTTGATTGAAGACATTTCAGATATTTGGACTAGAAACTGGTCAAAAACTCCTGATATGGTGTATAATGTGAGTACTTTCCACTCAAATTGAGCTCAGACATCCGTAAAAAGACACAAACAAAAAATATAAACTGCAAGATATGCTCTTCATGCTGAGATATTGTCTTGTTTCTAATCTATACATCTAAAGATTCTTAAATAAAGAAGCATATAGTCTTGTTTTCAGAAATAATGAGTCAAAATGAAGTGAGTTTTTCATTAAAACAAGCTAAATATCATTAAAAATATTATTTGTCTTACCCCATATGCAGATTATTTTGCTTATTAGAAAGAAAAACTCACTTCGTTTTAACACAGTACATCTGAAAACAAACAATATTGTTTACTTCTCCAGAAAACACTTCTTGATTTGCAAATTTGTAGATATTTAACTGGTCAAAAGCTTCTGATTTGGTGTATAATGAAAGTACTTTTCACTCGGACAGAGCTCAGCCATCCGTAACACACACACACACACGACCCTAAACCTTGGACTGAATTAAAAATTAATAAATAAAATGTTTTCTCACTCGTTTTATTTCCAGTCCAAATATAAAAAAAGAGAAATAGACCATACTGGGTCCCACTTTATATTGTGTCGCTTATACCTGTGAACTTACATGGTAAATAGATGTGTAAGTAGTATGTAACTACAGTGTATGTACACACTGGTACAGAGTATTTACTTGTGTATACTGGTGTAACTACACTCATGTAACAACCCACTGAATAGTATGTGTAAGTACAAATGTGTAACAGGACATTGGTAACAACAGTAGGAAAGTACACATCTGTAACAAGAATTATGTAAGTGCATTGTGTAACGACAATATGTACTTGCAGATGTTTTCCCACTTCCACACCTGTTTGCAGATCATGCGCTTGTGAACACTGTATGGCTGCATTAGAAGGTTTCACCTTGTGATACCAGTGTACTTGCATGGTAACTCCACAGGATCCACTCAATATAAAGTGTAAAATGGTCACAAATTACTGTTCATAAATTCATTCATTTTCTTTTCGGCTTAGATGGGTTGCAGCTGGAAGGGCATTCACTGTGTAAAACATATGCTGGATAAGTTGGCGGTTCATTCCGCTGTGGCGACCCCAGATTAATAAAGGGACTAGGCCGAAACGAAAATGAGTTTTATTTTAAACTTTATATTGTGGACCGTTCCTGTGGAGTTACCATGTAACTACACTGTTATTAAAGTGTTGCATAGAAGATATTTCTACAAGTTACACAGTAATTTGTGACCATTTTACACTTTATATTAAGTGGACAGTTCCTGTGGAGTTACCATGTAAGTACACTGGTATCACAAGGTGAAACCTTCTAATGCAGCATTAGTTCTGCCATACAGTGTTCACAAGTACATGATCTGCAAACAGGTGTGGAAGTGGGAAAACATCTGCAAGTACATATTGTTGTTACACAATGCACTTACATAATTCTTGTTACAGATGTGTACTTTCCTAGTGTTGTTACCAATGTCCTGTTGCACATTTGTACTTACACATACTATTCAGTGGGTTGTTACAAGAGTGTAGTTACACCAGTATACACAAGTAAATACTCTGTACCGGTGTGTACATACACTGTAGTTACATACTACTTACACATCTATTTACCATGTAAGTTCACAGGTATAAGCGACAAGATAAAGTGGGACCAAATATGATTTTGCTTACCCCAATGGCAGATTATTTTGCTTATTTTAAAGGACAAACTCTCTTAATATTGTTCACTTCATCAGAAAATGCTTCTTGATTTATGCAACTGATCAGGAAACCCACGCCAACACGGGGAGAACATGCAAACTCCACACAGAAACACCAACTGACCCAGCTGAGACTCAAACCAGCGACCTTCTTGTTGTGAGGCGCACAGTGATAACCACTGAGCCACAGTGCTGCCCTTAAATATTATGATTTCTGAAATCGATTTTTTTTTTTTTAAAGTTATTTGGACTACAATCTGGTCAAAAGCTCCTGATATAGTGTATAATGTAAGTCATTTCCAGTCGGATGGAGCTCAGCCATCCGTAACACACACGACCCTAAACCTTGGCCTGAATTTAAAAAAAAAGAAAAAGAAAAATCTTGGTTTGGCTCCAGCTCTGACTGGATCCTGTCTGCATTTCCAATAAAGTGGATTTGTCGCTGGGCGGATTGCCTTCGCGGTGGAGTCCGAGCTGATAAATAGCCTTTGTGAGGGAGGCGAACGACAGGAAGAGTAAATTTTAGCCAGGAAGGCAAAAAAGCGAAGGGAGGGAGAAGGATAGACAGATGAGGGGGAGAAACACTATAGAGCAGAGCGATGAAAGAGCAAGATAGCAAGAATTAGACTTCAGACTTAAAATATGCCGTTTCCAGTTGGCTACCCTGATGTCAAGAGAGAGCGCTCTGGGCACACTGCTTCACAAATATGCACCGCAAAAGAAACGCGCTTCTTACATGTTGTTTTTAGTCTAAAATCGAGAAGCATTTTCTGGATGAGTATAATATGTGCTGTTTCAGAAATAGTGAATCAAAATTAAGGGAGTTTTTCCTTGAAACAAGCTAAATGATCTGGCAATGTGGGAAGTGAAATTATCTTATTCCAAAGTGGGAAAAAAAATCAGATTATTGTGTTTGTTTTAAGGAAAAACTCACTTAATTATGACTATTATTTCTGAAAACAAGACATTTTATTTGTGCTCGTCTAGAAAATGCTTCTTGATTTAAGAATTTTTAGATATTTGCACTAGAAACAAGACAAAAATGCATATTAAATGTACGTTATAATAATATATACAAATATAATTGATGTGTGCATTTCTGATCAAATAAATGCTGTCAACATATGCAGCTTACTTTAAAGACAATCAATAAAGAACTAAAAACAAAAATAATTAATACTGTATATGCATATTTTTGAACCTTTATATTGAAACTTACTATTAATACTAAGTTAAATTCCTTCATTAAAATATCAGCTGAATAAATGACTTCACTAATGTCAACAATGCTTTTAGTGTACTGCACAACTATGCTCTTCTTACTCAGAGTTTTCATCTTGTTTTTACCATAAATGTCTTTAAATTCTTAAATCAAGAAGCAAAAGAAATAATGTTTAAGAAATAATGAATTAAAATGAAGTGAGTTTTTGCTTAAAACAAGCTAAATAATCTGCTAATGTGGTCAGCGAAATCATCTTATTCCAAAGTGGGAAAAAAAATCAGATTATTGTGTTTGTTTTAAGAAAAAACTCACTTAATTATGACTATTATTTCTGAAATGAAGACATTTTATTTGTGCTTGTCTAGAAAATGCTTCTTGATTTGAGAATTTTTAGATATTTGTACTAGAAACAAGACAAAAATGCATATTAAATGTACATTATAATAATATATACAAATAAAACTGATGTGTGCATTTCTGATCAAATAAATGCTGTTAACATATGCAGATTACTTTAAAGACAACAAAGAACTAAAAACAAAAATAATTAATACTGTATATGCATATTTTTGAAACTTTATATTAAAACAGTGTAAATTAATACTAAGTTAAATTCCTTCATTAAAATAGCAGCTGAATAAATGACTTCACCAATGTCAACAATGCTTTTAGTGTACTGCACAACTATGAGCAACGCAGTGGCGCAGTAGGTAGTGCTGTTGCCTCACAGCAAGAACGTCGCTGGGTCGCAGGTTCGAACCTCGGCTGGGCTGGGTCAGTTGGCGTTTCTGTGTGGAGTTTGCATGTTCTCCCTGCATTGGCGTGGGTTTCCTCCGGGTGCTCCGGTTTCCCCAACAGTCCAAAGACATGCAGTACAGGTGAATTGGGTAAGCTAAATTGTCCATAGTGTATGAGTGTGAATGTGTGTGTGGAAATTCCCAGAGATGGGTTGCGGCTGGAAGGGCATCCGCTGCGTAAAATCGTGCTGGATAAGTTGGCGGTTCATTCCACTGTGGCGACCCCGCAAGGGACAAAACCGACAAGAAAATGAATGAATGAATGAAGTTGAAGTGAGTTTTTGCTTAAAATAAGCTAAATAATCTGCTTATGTGGTCAGCGAAATCATCTTATTCCAAAATGGAGGGGGAAAAAAATCTGATTATTGTGTTTGTTTTAAGGAAAAACTCACTTAATTATGACTATTATTTCTGAAAACAAGACATTATATTTGTGCTTGTCTACACTGTAAAAAAATGCAGGGCTCCACACAATTCATTCATGTTGTCTCCACACAAATTGAGCAAGTTAACTTAACACTTTTAACAAATTTATGTAGATTGAACATAAAAAAAAATTAAGTTGTCCCAATGAAATCTCAGGAATTGTGTTGTTTCAGCTCATTTTAAATAAGTAGTTTAAACAAGTTTAAAAAAATATTTTTTTGAGTGTAGAAAATGCTTCTTGATTTGAGAATTTTTAGATATTTGCACTAGAAACGAGACTAAATGCAAATAAATCAGCAGCTATTAAATGTACATCATGATAATATATACAAATATAATTGATGTGCATTTCTGATCAAATAAATGCTGTTAACATATGCAGCTTACTTTAAAGACAACAAATAAACTAAAAACAAAAATAATTAAAATATGCATATTTTTGAAACTTTATATTGAAACAGTGTAAATTAATAAGTCAAACTCCTTCATTATAATAGCCAGCCTGATTTCATGAGGAAACGTAAGTATTTTACGTATTGTCAGTTTAGTGGCTAATTCGTACAAGTTCAGTCGTACGAAAATGTACAATGTTAAAAAAGAGGCGTGGCACCTAACCCCACCCCTAACCCCAACTGTCATTGGGTGATGAGCAAATCGTACTAATTTGTATGAATTAGATCGTACGAATTAGCCACTAAATGAAAAAGTTACAAATTGCCGTGAGATTGCGTTGTAATAGCAGGTAGACAAATGATGAAATTTACTATTCATCTAATCAAAGTAGACAACACGGTGGCTCAGTGGTTAGCACTGTCGCCTCACAGCAAAAAGGTCACTGGTTCGTTTCCCCGCTGGGTCAGTTGGCGTTTCTGTGTGGAGTTTGCATGTTCTCCCCGTGTTGGTGTGGGTTTGCTCCGGGTGCTCCAGTTTCCCCCACAGTCCAAACACATGCGCTATAGGGGAACTAAACTGGCTGTAGTGTATGAGTGTGTGTGTGTGTGTGTGTGTGTGTGTGTGTGTGTGTGTGTGTGTGTGTGTGTGTGTGTGTGTGTGAGAAGGAGTGTGTATGGGTGTTTCCCAGTACTAGGTTGCAGCTGGAAGGGCATCCGCTGTGTAAAACATATGCTGGAATAGTTGGCGGTTCATTCCGCTGTGGCAACTTCCGATGAATAAAGGGACTAAGCCGAAGAAAACAAATGAATGAATGAATTAGTAAAGTTTCCACATGAGGCTTTCAGCAATGCTTTTAGCTTTTATTACTTAGAGTTTTTGTCTTGTTTGTAGTCTAAATAGCTAAAAATTCTTGAATTTTTTTTAAATAAAATATTGTCTTGTTGTCAGAAAAAGTCAAAATAATGAGAGTCTTTTCTTGAAATAAGCAAAATTATCAGCCAACAGGGTAAGCAAAATAGTCTTATTTCAAACCAAAAACAAGATGATTTTTGCTCGTCTAGAAAATGCTTCTTAAATTCTTTCAACCTTTCTAATCATAATAGTTTTAATAACTCATTTCTTATTTATTTTCTCTCTGCCATGATGACAGCACATAATATTAGACTAGATATTCTTCAAGACACTAGTGTTCAGCTTAAAGTGACATTTAAAGGCTTCACTAGGGTAATTAGGGTAAAGTTAGGGTAATTAGGCAAGTCATTGTATAACAGTGGTTTGTTCTGGAGACAATCC
Source organism: Danio kyathit (assembly GCA_903798195.1). Classification (NCBI taxonomy): domain Eukaryota; kingdom Metazoa; phylum Chordata; class Actinopteri; order Cypriniformes; family Danionidae; genus Danio; species Danio kyathit. The sequence goes on from LR812520.1 coordinate 862,932, forward strand.
AACACTAATATTGCTGAAGGGGCTAATAATATTGACCTTAACATGGGTTTAAAACAATTAAGAACTGCTTTTATTCTAGCTGAAATAAAACAAATAAGACTTTCTCCAGAAGAACAAATATTAGAGGAAATACTGTGAGAAATTTCTGAATCTGTTCAACATCATTTGAGAAAAATAAATAAATAAATAAATAAATAAAAATCACAGGAGGGCGAACAATTTCGTAACAAGAAAAAGGGCATTGTTTGCCATGTGCTGCTATATTAATGCCTCGAATGCTTCATTTAAGTGGTTTCTAAGATGGTTTGTGACATTTACAATATTCCCTAAGGTGACTTTTGCTCGCTGACCACTCGACACAATCAATTTCCTCTCATTGTTCGACTTAGGAATGCATTTCCCAAACTGAGACACGCTGAGACAGAAATCAGGCTGAATGACACGAGCTGGAAAAATGATGGAAATGCATTACTCGGTTCCTGTCAATTAGCATTCTGGATTGGGCCCAAGTGTTTTGAAACCATGTAAACTTTACTGATCTGGTGCTCTGCACAGTAAAAATATCTCTTAATGAACAGTTTCTGTATTTTGTGATTCACAAATGATTATTAGCGGTGGTGAATTGCATTATGGGATGTTGATCTCTGCTCTGTCCACTTTTAATGTTGAAAATTCAACTCTACACTCTAACAAAGTGACTTTTAGTGACATTTTAGTTGTTTTAAATAATAATATAATGTATAAGAAATAATATCTAGAGAAATAAGAGTGTAAAATAGCAGAAAGTGTGCTGCAGTTTATTACTAGATGTTTGTAGCGTAATATACAACTATGAATCAGAATAAGTTGGCACAGTATGGAAAACACACAAAAAAAAGCAAGTACACTCTCAGAAATAAAGGTACGTGAGCTGTCAGCGGGGTGGTACCTTTTTAAAAGGTACAAATTTGTACCTAAAAGGTCCATATTAATACCTCAAGGGTACATATTAGTACCTAAATAGTACAAAAATGTTCCTCTTTAAATTTGTAGGTACTAATATATACTTTTGAGCTACCAATATAGACCCTTCAAGTACAAATGTGTACCTTTTGAAAAGGAACCACCCCAGAGACAACTCTCATACCTTTATTTCTGAGAGTGTAGGGATTTCCAAATTTACTTTGATTTGTATTTCATTGCACACATTATGAAGACGAAATATTTTATGTTTTGTCTGGCCAGCTTGATTTCATTTGTAAATATTCTTCCTTTCCTGTCTTTCACAATCCAAAAACAGTGGTGACAGGAGCAGTTTAGGGCAGTGATCAGGTAAACTGCTGAATAATGATGTGATGTGACACAGGTGATGTCAACAGGTGATTGTGATTATGATTTGGTACAAAAGCAGCATCCAGGAAAGGTCTAGTTCTTTAGGAGCAAAGATGGGGCGAGGATCGCCAGTTTGACAACAAATACATGAGAAAAATGATTGATACGTTTAAAAACAATGTTCCTCAGAGAAAGAGAGGAAGACATGTGGATATTTCACCTTCAACAGTGCAGAACATCATTAAAAGATTGAAGGAATCTGGAGGAGTTTCAGTGCGTAAAGGACAAGAGCGCAAGCCTAAGCTGAACAATTGTGATCTCCGATCCCTCAGGGGGCGCTGCATCAAGAATCCTCATTCATCTATAAGCCAGATGACCACATAGACTACTGCAGCAAACCTTTGTCAAGTACCACAATACGTAGTAACATCCACAAATGCCAGTGAAAACTGTACTGTGCCAAAAGGAAGCCCTATGTTAACAGTGTCTAGAAGACTTCTCTAGATTCAGGCCCCGTTTACACTAATGCATTTTCGTTTTAAAACGCATAAGTTTTGCTACGGTTACGCCATCCGTCCACACTACGCCGGAGGTTTCGAGCCCCAAAAACGGAGCGATTGAAAACGCTGGAGAGGCCGTTTTCATTCTAAAACGCTGCTGCTCCGTCTCAGTGTGGATGGGGGAAAACGGAGACATCTGAAAACAGAGGCGGGGCTGCTGAGATTCGCTACCTGATTGGGGCTTTTGGGTCATTGCGTATCCTTCCCTTATTCGTCAAGCCACTATCACAAGACTATAACGCTACCAGAAGACGACAGACCAGCCTTCACTGTAAACAACAACATGGACACAGAAATGGGAGCGTTGTTTGCACTATTGTCTGTTTTAGGCGCCATTGTGCAGTTAAACTCTGCCTTTTTTACTACAGCAGCTGCATATATTCACAAGAGGCAAGCTATTGTTTGAGCACTCGCTAATCGCTCGCGTTCATCTTTCAACCAGCGTTTGTTGACTAACAATAACCAAATGCCGAGCGAGACACATGCTTCCTGTTTATACTTGGACGCGCATGCCCAGAGTGCGCGAATGGTCACGTGATATACGTTTTTGGTGGAGTAGTGTGGACGGAGATATGTTTAGAAACGCTAGATGAAACGCTAGTGTGGACGCGGATCGTTTTTGATCTAAAACGCCGTTTCAAAACGAAAACGCATTAGTGTAAACGGGGCCTCAGAGGCATCTGGGATGGACCATCACACAGTGGAAACGTATACTGTGCTCAGATGAATCAGTATCTCAAGTGTTGGGAGAAACGAACACCGTGTGCTCAGAACCAAAGAAGACGAGGATCATCCAGACTGTTACCAGCAACAAGTCTAAAAGCCAAGGTCTGTCATGGTCTGGGGTTGTGTCAGTGCCCTTGGCAAAGGTAACTTGCACTTCTGTGATGCACCTTTAATGATGAAAAGTAGAGATTTTGGAGCACAATATGCTGCCTTGGCATCCGCTGCTTAAAAACATATGCTGGATAAGTTGGCGGTTCATTCCGCTGTGGCGACCCCAGATTAATAAAGGGACTAAGCCGAAAAGAAAATGAATGAATGAATATGCTGCTTTCTTTACCAGGGATACCCATGCATATTTCTACAAAACCACATTCTGCACACATTACAGTCCTACTGCTGAGGAAGAGGATACAAGTACTTGACTGGCCTGCCTGCAGTCCCGACCTGTCTCCAATAGAGAACGTGTGGCGCATTTTAAAGTGCAAAATGCCACAGCGAAGACTCTGTACTGTTGGCCACCCTAAGACTTGTTTGCAGGAAGAATGGGACAATAATACACCTGAAACCCTTCATCACTTGGTGTCTTCAGTTCTTAAACGCCTTTTAAGTGTTGTGAAAGGAACAGCAACATTATAAGTGCTAAATGCGTTATTGTTACAACTTTTTTGAAGTGTGTTGTAAGAACCAAACCTGGAATATGTGCTTATTTAAATAACAAAAATAATCACGAGGAACACATTAAATAACGTTTGTTTGTATTGTCTGCATTTGGAAATCACTATCTTTTTTTA
>LR812520.1:871319-896319 GCA_903798195.1 Danio kyathit
TTCCACATACATCACACGCATGCTACTTTTTGTGTCGGGAATTTAAATAGTCAACTGTTCAGCAGTACCGGTTTCTACCAGCAGGAGGGAGTGGGACTGTTGTCACACGGCTAGTGTAAAAAAAAATAAATCCCGCCACTGCACGGTCGGCATTCAATCATTAATTTGAGGAGCTGAAGCTGATGAGGTAATAATACAACCGTTTCGCAAAACTGAATAGTTGATGAAGCTTAATATTTGTTTTCACAGTATAAAATGTGTGCAGTTTTGGTGAAATAACATACCTGTAATCAATAAAATTTGCATCATATTAATGTAAATACGCGTGAATAATTCAGAAAAACGAATATTGTACGAGCTTTCTAGATATGGTATAGAAAGACATTTATCTAGATATGATACAGCCAGTCACATCTGTTACTGTAATAGTTAAATCACAGTGAGTTCATGCATATAGCGTATTATTTTATAGCTATATTACTGTAACATGCTATATCAGTTAGCATTGGATTAAAAAAAAAATCGACTTTATTCTTATGAAAATACCCAAGATGACTGGAGGAAGGTGGGGGATTCTTTGGGGCGAAGCCTCTTATCTCTCTTGACCATAACAACGCCCCTGCCCATCGTCGCTGTCAACTCCGCTCTGCGTCTCAAGTCTGCTGATGTACATGACAAGCCACTGGACAAACTGGTCACAGCGGAAAAGCCATCCACATGGAAGTAAGCGGTCAGCTAATGGCGTGAAAATTAACAGAAGTTGTCGGTGGGGTAGCGTTCATAGCTATACATACCTCAGGCTACATAATTCATGCTCTCCAGAAATAGATACGGGGGTACGTATTCACAATGAGCCTGTGTTAGAAAAAAGGTCCCAAGACCGAACCCTGCAGAATACCTCAACACTGAAAATAAATAAACAAGTAACAGCCATATAAAGTCTACGATTGACTTCAATAAAACAGAACAATCAATAACATGTTGCATGTGTTTGGATTAAATAATTTGATAATATCGATTTAGAAAACATTTATCCTATTATGGCTCCTGAATGCATGAACTGATCGGAAATTAAATAAAGGGGTCTCAAGATAAAGCCCAGTGGAATACATCAGTTTATTTTATTCCAAAAACAAATCCACTTGAAATATTTAATTCATATAACAGGAATCTTGTCATCTACTGTATAAAAGCCTGAAATAAAATCAAGAAATAATCAAATAAAAAAGCGCCCTCTTAATACTCAGTCTCTAGACGTCCACAACACACATCACTGCAAGTTAGCGATGCCTGAAAACAAACCTAAAGCAACTGTACAGCCAGTAAACCCTCTGAATTCTCTTCAGACACAAGGTAAAACCAGCCAGCGCTCACATTGCGTCATTATTTATCCCTTCAGGCTACAGGAAACAGTCAAATATAGTTCATGAGTCCGAAATACTGCATTTCCTTGGAGTCCGAATTCTTCTCAGTATATTTAAAGATGGCCAAAACAGGCCATTAAGGCAGCATCGCTTGATAAATGTGGAAGTTATATTTTTATATGCATATATATTTTAAAATAAAGCTTCTAAAACAGTGTATGCAAGAGGAAGAGTATTAAAAAAGAGGCATGCTTAGCATTCCACAAACACCCCACAAAAAGCTGCTCTTGTTTTAAACCCCGTCCTCCTCTTCAAATCCCCTGCCACTTTTTCCAGAGTCTCTGTGGCATCGTTTGTCTTTATACGGTCACAACAAACACATGCGCTCATAAGTAGGAAACCAGACCTTTTTTTTTTTGTCCTTTCTCAGTACAGTACATCTTGAATGGGTGTAAACATATGGGATGTCTATTCCTGTCCGCTCGCGACATCACAGACATTTCTCAAAGTAAAATTCATGCTCGGGTTTCTTTCTCTCAGGACTGTCCTCCATCATTCTAGCAACTCACGGAGAGACGTTTCTCCCTTTACTGTCATTTCACATTACCGGTGGGCTTTTTCTTGAATTACTGCTCGCTGCACAGAGAGGGCACTGCAGCGGCGACTTTATGGCGTTATTATGCATTCTTACACTTGACGCTTGACAATTTATGGTGATCCTGCGAAACCGTTAAGACGCTGCCACTAGACGGATAAATCAGATAGGATCGCTCTGAAGGATCTGATGTTTCTTTATAAAGAAGTCACTTTGATTTATCTAATAATCGTTCGAGGACGGCTAGCTAGCCGCACCAGAAAAAAAGAATTGTTGCTGCCTTAATCAATTAAATCATCAATTAAACCGACTGAACATATTAGATTAAGCTTTGTAAAATGCAGTGGGAAAACCTGACTAACGTAAGTTGTTGTGGGGGCGGCACGGTGGCTCAGTGGTTAGCACTGTGGCCTCACAGCAAGAAGATCACTGGTTCGAGTCCCGGCTGGGTCAGTTGGCGTTTCAGTGTGGAGTTTGCATGTTCTCCCCGTGTTGGTGTGGGTTTCCTCCGGGTGTTCTGGTTTCCCCCACAGTCCATTCAGCGTAATGATATGGAGCTGTCAAAACCTGCCGGAACTACTTTAGCAATGCATTACTCAAAATAAATGGCACACTTTAGAATGCTCATAAGCCAATCAGAATCAAGCATTCAACTATTAAATACGTGAATCTGATTGCAATGTTATGTGCTCATACAAATGAAGATCTAAAATTGGTTTGAATTCAGATGGATGGATGGATGGATGGATGGATGGATGGATGGATGGATGGATGGATGGATGGATGGATGGATGGATGGATGGATGGATGGATGGATGGATGGATGGATGGATGGAAAGAAACGTAGCTCCTGGAAAGTATTTGGTGCTCTCTAGAAATGTATACAGGGGTACGTCTTCAGAATGAGCCTGGGTTGGGTATTCTGCAGGGTTCGGTCTTGGGACCTTTTTTAATCATCATAAAATACATGTAGGAAAAAAATAGCTTAAAAAATAGCTGTAATATATTACTATAATTAGATTGCAAGTCATACTCAAACAGTATAACTCAAAGACTTCCCTTCCAGCCGCAACCCAGTACTGGGAAACACCCATACACCCTCACATTTACACACACACTCATACACTACGGGCAATTGAGTTCATCAATTCACCTATAGCGCATGTGTTTGGAGGTGGATGGATGGATGGATGGATGGATATAGATAATGATTGTGTAAACATATGATGGCCTTACAACATACAAAGTATTTAGATTTAATATATAGCAATATATGTGAATTACTTATATGGCATAAAAGTTCTTGCTTTGAATTCAGATATATATAAAAAATATGTCATATATGCAACGTATTTAAAAATGTATAAATATGTAATGTAAAAATATCTACACTACCTGACAAAAGTCTTGTGGTCTATCCAAGTTTTAAGAACAAATAATAACTGGTCTTCTAGTTGATGATTTGGTGTCAGAAGTGTCTCATATGAAAGGCAAAGGCCTCTAGATTTTGCTTATTTGAGCACAATAAAATATGATCATGTCTTGATGTTGAATGATTTCATTAGGACAGTAAGGTCTGACTCTGCTTAGACTAAAGTCTCATCACTGAACCTTCAATAATGTCCAGTATAGAATATAAAGTCATGCTGCAGTGGAAACAGAGTGAATATTGTGTCTGACTCCATCATGAGCTTGGAGGACTGCATCATACATCTCTGAATGACTCAAATCACGCATTAATAAAGTCATCTGGAATGGCAAAGAAAGCGTTCCTGCAGGACTCCCAGAGTTCATCAAGAGTTTTGTGTTCATCTTCAACGCCTCCTCCTTCATCATGCTCAATAATGTTCATGTCTGGTGACTGGGTAGGCCAATCCTGGAGCACCTTTGCTTTCAGGAGCTTTCATGTGGAGGCTGAAGTATGAGAAGGAGCGCTATCCTGCTGGAGAATTGTCCCTCTCCTGTGGTTTGTAATGTAATGGGCAGCACAAATGTCTTGATACCTCAGGCTGTTGATGTTGATCATCCACTCTGCAGATCTCTCGCACGCCCCCATACTGAATGAACCCCAAACCATGATTTCCTTGACTGATTTCTGTGAGAATCTTGGCTCCATGTGGGTTCCAGTAGGTCTTCTGCAGTATTTGTGATGATTGGGATGCAGATCAACAGATGATTCAGCAGAGAAATCCACCTTCCGACACTTTTCCAAATGATCAATTAGAAGTCGAGTTATGTCGACATTTGTCAGGTAGTGTATATATGTTCATATATCTGTATGGGTAGAAACTACACACTTTTTTTTTGACTTTTCAATAATTTCCCTGATTGTAAACACAATCTACATTGTATAAAGCGCTCATAAAAAAACAAATAACACTTGAATTTAAATTTGCACACAGATAACAGGCTAATCATGAGCATTAGTCAAAGTGATGCTTGTATAATAGTGAAGTGATATGATTAGCCAACACCAACCAGAAAGCAGTTTTAGAACCCAGAACCAGAGCTACTCCGTAATATCTGATGTTATCAGAGCCTTTTAGACGCCTTTAAACAGCACGTCATCCTTATTCCTCCAAGACTTTGCTGTTTTCCACCTTCCTCCAACAATGACAGCATCCAAACTGCATGTGGGGATTTTGTGTGGGCAACAGATATACGTTTCAACTATCATGCTTAGCTAAAAATAGCACGCCAGCCCCCACCTCCAGCCTTCATTAATGGGGTGCTGTTAAAAATCACAAATCTGGCGTATCTGCAGCCTTTTCTGTCCCGAGAGAATGTCATTAGGCGGCGCTGGGAAACTAGACAGACAGCGGCGCGGCCAGACAGAAATACACACCATGAGAATGAGGGCATATTTTTCTCTTTTTTTTTTTTTTCCCCCCAAACATTTTTATTTTAATGGCTCGATGACTGACACACCCGACAAGCGGAGCGCTAACCCCGCGTAGCCGCAGACAGATGAGATAACTCAATAGTTCGGCATGGCAAAGACTCATCCTGACGCAAAAAAAAAAGAGAAAAGAAAAAAAATCAACTGCATGTCTGTAAACACCGGTGTCAGTCTGAAACGCTTGTCCTTTGAGCCTCAGACACATTAATTTCCCATCCTTGATGAATGCAGTGACCTGTAAACTCATTAGCATTCACTCAATTCATACGAGAGCTCATTTAGCTACAGTCCAGCTAACGGTTGATTATTCACTATTCTGAGGTGTAGATTTGAACTTCATGGCACTTCCAAGTCAGGGTTGCCAGGTTTAAGACCTTTTTGAAATAAAAGTTGTAACCCAGAATCATTGGAGATATATATACGCCCAGGGCTACATTTTTGGGAACTGTGAAATACGTGTCTTTTTCATTAATCCACTAGAGGCCGCTGTGTTCATTTTTAGACAATCTCAAATACGCTACTAGGCCACGTGGTCTCATATGTGGCATTTCTCGTAAATCCACTAGAGGGCGATGTTTACATTTTTGACAATCTCTAATGCTGCGTTCACACCAGATGCGGATGAAACGTCAAGCGTGAGTGATTTAAGTCAATGTAAAAACGCGAATAGACATTCTGCGGCGCGATACAGGCGAATGACTTGATTCATTTGAATGAAGCGGTGCGAGTTGAGCATTTTGTGTGTTTGACGTGGTTAACTCACGAATCGCTCGAGTTGAAAAATCTCAAATTCAGTGGACATTCTCGCCACGTTAACCCATCAGGAGCTTGCTCTCGTAGGGGCGTGATTATGACGTAGCGCCTGTTGTTGGTGTCCCGAGGGGAAATCTTCCAACACCGCCCAACAGCTCATCAAGCTAGGTTCGGCTCAGTCTGAAACACAGCTGAGAGCCTCCATCATCCAGCTTCAGTTTCTTGAGTTGATGAACTCACAGAGCGAAGTGCATCTCTGAAAGTATCTATAGACTCAGACACGGCTCCAAACGAATCACCGCTGTTTATCAGCCTTCCTAAATCACAGCTACTCTCTCAATAAAATCCATGTTAGCTATTTAGCAACGAAGCTAGAGTCAACGGGCAGACAGAAGCCCTGCCCATGACACAAATCTGAATTTGACGTGCAAATAAAGTGAGTAAACTCAAAATGTTCACATGTCTATTTACGCACGAATAGTGAGATTTAATCGTACGTTCCACGTCTGTATTGGAAATAAAAGTCGTAACACCGGATCATTGAAGAAAAGTGTGCCCAGGGTTACATTTTTGGGAACTGTGAAATATGTGGCCGATGCTGTCTTTTTCATTAATCCACTAGAGGGCGCTGTGTTCATTTTTGACAATCCCAAATATAATACTAGACCAAGCTGTCCCATATGTGCCATTTCTCGTAAATCCACTAGAGGGCGGTGTTTACATTTTCGACAATCTCTAATGTTGCATTCACACTAGACGCAGGTGAAACGTGCAAATGAGGCGCCACGAATGACACGATTTGTGAGAATGCAGCGGCGCGAGTTTAGCATTTTGTTTGTTTGGCGCTTAACTCACGAATCGCCTGAGTTTAAAAATCTGAACTTCAGTGGACATTTGCGCCACGGTAACCCATCAGGAGCTTACTCTTTTAGGGGCTTGATTATATCGTTCCATGTCTGGTGTGAACACAGCATAATATGTCACTGGGCCACGTTGGCTCTACCTACATGCCATTTACATGTCCTTCTTGCATGTCTGTAAACCCTGATCTCAGTCTGAAACGCTTGTCCTTTGAGCTTCAGACACATTTATTTCCCATCCTTGACAAATGCAGTGACCTGTAAACTCATTAGCATTCACTCAATTCACACGAGAGCTCATTTAGCTTTATACAGTCCAGCTAACGGTTGATTATTCACTATTTTTGGCTTTCTAAGAAGTGCAGCCTGAGATGTTTGAACTTCATGGCACTTCCAGTCAGGGTTGCCAGGTTTAGGAAAATTTTAGAATTTTTTTTTAAATAAAAGTCGCAACTCAGGGTCATTAGAGATATATGTGCACAGGGCTACATTTCTGGGAACCATGAAATACGTGGCTGAGGCTGTCTGCTTGTAGTTTTTATTTGTTCTTTTACACTGACCAATGCAGTGACCTGTAAACTCCTTAGCATTCACTCAGTTCATATGAGAGCTCATTTAGCTTCATACAGTCCAGCTAACGGTTGATTATTCACTATTTTTGGCTTTCTAAGAAGTGTAGTCTAAGATGTAGATTTGAACGTCATGGCACATTCATACAGGGTTGCCAGGTTTAGGAAAATTTTAAATAAAAAGTTATCCAACATCAGTGCCCGAAAGCTCCGCCCCTTCCACTACGTGAGCAAAGCTGCGGTCGTTGAGTGCGTGAAGTGTCTATCATTCCACACTTCATTTTAACGATTGAATGAATGCATCATCCGGGTAATTAAAGTGAACTTATTGAATGCACTACTTACACTATTTATACTACAAAATGGCATAGAATAGTGCACAAGTATGTGGTTTGTGACGCACCTAATCTCAAATACGTTACGGGGCCACATTCTCTCATATGTGCCATTTTTAGTAAATCCACCAGAGGGCACTGTGTTAATTTTTGACAATACACTGTGTACATTTCTGCCAATCTCTAATGCTGCATTCACACTAGACGTGGAAGAAGCATCAAGGGCGAGTGATTTACATGTTAAGTCAATGCAAAGACGCGAACAGACATCCTGCGGATGCAAATGAAGCGGCGTGACTTGAGTGTTTTGCAAGATTGACCTGCTTAACGCTCATATTGCGTGTTTCGCGCGAATCGCTCGAGTTTGAAAACTTCAGCGGACATTCACACTGCGTTATCCAATCAGGAGCTTGCTCTTGTGGGGGCGTGATTATGACGTAATGGGTGTTGTTGGTGTCCCTGGGGACAATCCTCCTGCCTACACCGACAACAGCTCATCAAACTGGGCTGGGCTCAGACAGAAGCACCACTGAAAGCCTCCATCGTCCAGGTTCAGTTTCTGGAGGAGTTTATAAGCTCACAGAGCTGCTGCACCTCAGAACGAATATAGTGGACTCAGACACTGCTCCAAACAAATCTGCGCTGTTTTTCAGCCTTCATAAAGCACATAAACACAGTTATTCCCTAAAGAAAATCCATGTTAGCCATTTAGCAACGAAGCAAGGCAGACAGAAGCCCTGCCCATCACGCGAATCCGCGTCTATTGCTCAGTAAATTTGATGCACGAATGAAGTGTATTTGAAGTTGGATTGCGTCTATTTACGCGCAAATAGCACGATTAATCACACGTTCTGCATCTAGTGTGAACACAGCATAATAGGATACTAAATCATGTTTGCTCATTGTACATGCCGTTTACACATCCTTCTTGAGTGTATCTGTAAAAAGTCACGGCTTATTCTGCATACAGTATATCACTTTTTACGATTGACTGACCCACATCCTTCCCTAAACCAAACCACAACTTCACACTGCTACATTTGTTTTGTTTTCCTGGTTTTCCTTCGTTTGACTTAAACACGACACCATACAAGGTGAGCTACCGAGCAAACTGACCACACTGGAAAAGCTGTCTATTTGAAGGTAAGTGGTCAGCCATAGTGCAAAAAGGATAGGAAGTTGCCATACCACACTGTAGGATTTGTTTTATGCACAAAATGCAACCGGATGTATGCCACACATTTCACTGTTCCCAGAAATGTAGCCCTGGGCATGTATCCCCAATGAGCCTGTGTTCCAACGTCATAGTTAATGGTTTATTAAAGCGTGCATCGTACCTTAAAATAAAGTGTGACCAGTTTAAGTATTAGGCAGGATTACTGATATAAGTTCATGCACAATATGTACTTTATTGACCTTATTCTACGATGCGGAAGTGCACTAATTTTTGCGATTATTTTAAAGCAGGGGTGTTCAAACTCGGTTCTGGAGGGCCGGGGCTCCAACTTGCTTCAACACACCTGCTGGGAAGTTTCTAGTATTTGTAGTAAGAGCTTGATTAGCTGGTTCAGGTGTGTATGATTAGGGTTAGAGCTAAACTCTCCAGGACACCGGCCCTCTTGGACCGAGTTTGGACACCCCTGCTTTAAAGCTTTCAATTCAGTCACCTATGGGAGCAATGACTAAGAATCATAAATGGCAGAAAACGGTCAAACTAATCGCTCTACAAACAAGTGTGTTCATGACAACACATAAAAAGTAGAATAAAATAATAACATGCAATCTCAAGCAGAATAACAAGCTGTTCTTTTTACATCTAAATATCAATAGAAGTGAATGAGAGTGGAAGTCTGGAGGCAAAACGATTCCAATAGCTGCACCCACTCATACAGTACGTCAAGAGTAAATTCAAGAAGTACTAATAACAGAACTCATTCACTCCTGGACTATACTAGTGGCTTAATGTAGGGAGTAGTGAGGGTATAGGGGCATGTGTTATATGCGCAGGTGTATCAGCAGAGGTGTGAAGAGTGCTCAAGCGTGACGTTTACCTGCTAATCATTATTTGAGTTCACAGACTGAGAGTTTCACAGCAGATCCTGCAGGTTAATGAATGGAGGACGCTGAAATGCACTGAATTCATATCGTTCCGCTGTGTGAACAATACACCGGATGACCCTCATTTGTCGTCATTTCAGAGTAATGCTGAAAAGAAAAAAGATTAGCAAATGATTTGACATGATCTGGAAATGTGAAAGCTATCACGGAGTACGTTTACATGGACACCAATAATCAGATTTTATTATGCTTAGGACAATACTCTGATTAAGAGCCGACCATGTAAACAGCCATTTTTGATTCATTTAATCTGATTAAGGTCATAATCGAACTAAACAAAAATGGGATTAAGACATGTGGAGTATGCCGATTTTAGTCGCATTATTAGAGTGCAGTACAGACATGCCATGTAGGATTTTCGACGCATTTTGTGACAGGATAGCCCATACGCACACGGCTGTTTGACACTATTCTCTGCACCTACCGAGTCAGTGAAGGACCACAGACACCTGCATAGCGAAATGCTGAGGTTTTGGGGTATCAAATTCCATTAAAACAACACTCTTCCAGCAGTTCATACTCGCATCCAATATCTCGTTTGTGACGGGGGGCATGCATGAAATGTTTCTGAATGAAAGTGAAAGTGCCAAACTGCAGTTAAAGTTGACAAATCAAAAGTGAAATTACACGAAACGCTGGAGGAAACGTGGATAGCGTGGTGACACGATGATATTAATCGGATGATGTGCTATAACATGTCAAACGTGATCATGAAGTGAAGTTTATTTATAAACTAATTTCGAGAGGATCTTGTGCTTATGATTGCTAGCGGCTGGACCCACATTATCCAAATCACCTCGCACCAATCAGATGATCCCCAAGCTACTATAAATACCCCGGGTTTCATATCACCACTATCTTCGCTTTGAAGAATCCCCCCTTCCACCCCTACTCCTCCTCTCTTCTAGATGGGTGACACGGTGGCCCAGCGCTTAGCGCTGTTGCCTCACAGCAAGAATGTCAATGGTTCTAGGCTTTACCAAACCAGCGGGCATTTTCTGTGCGGAGTTTGCATGTTCTCCCCGTGCTCACGTGGGTTTTCCCCAGGTCCTCCGGTTTCCTCCCACCGGTTAAAAACATGCAACCTAAGTTAATTATTAATCAACACTATAGACTTGCTCACTATCTAGTACCTATCTCTTTAAAGAGAACTACTATCTGCACTTCAACCACTACGATAGGGGAGTTCTCGAGATCTACTTGAGCTCGATCTCCCCTCTCGCCTTGCAACGGGAGGGAGCCCCGGGCTCGAGGATCTCATGAGCTCAGGGCTCTCTCCCGGGACAGCATGCTGAACAAGCTTTATAATTAATCATCAGCGAAGTGTGAACTCTTGAAAGGAGCATTCAAAAAGCAACTCATGTAAACTCCTTAATCTTATTATTGTCTTATTCAGATTAAGGCAAATAATCCCATTACTGATGTCCATGTAAACGTAGTCAGTGAAACAGCTGCATTGACTGATGTTTATAGTGTGCTCATGGTAATCTGCTAATAAGGGATTTTATTAATAGAAAACGTATATAAATGTGCAAATAACCCAAACTATTGTTGACAGATTTTTTTTAGTTGGTATAGATAGTCTTGCCTGAATGCATGGCTGTACATTTCATTTAACAGTAGGGCGGGACAATAAATATAAAATATCTAATTTGCCTTAATAGTTGACAACTTTTTGTACCTACTTGGCGTTTAAGTGCACTGAAAAGTGCACTGTCCATTTTCCTTTTCTCTGTCATTTTATCTAGTCCATAAGTCTCAATCTCGATTCCTGGAGGGCCGCAGCTCTGCACAGTGCTCCAACCCTAATCAAACACAGCTGATCAAACTAATCAACGAGACTATTAAGCAGGTGTGAGTTAGAGCAGGGCTGCGTTTCCGAAAACCCTTGTTAGCCAACTAAGGTCGCAACCATAGTTGGTTGATTTGCCGTTTCCCAAATCCGTCGTTCCAACAAACATTCGCAAACTGCACCGCAAACTTGTATGCTTCTACCTCTAGAGCTGTAGTTAGAAAGATAGTTCTTGGCTGTGTTTTATTCCCAGTTATCCCCCACTATGCCCTATTCGTTTAGAACATTCTAACATTTAAACTTGGAATTATTAAAAATAAAGCATTAAAGTCATCTCTCTTAGGTGTAATTTGCTATCAAAGTATTTTTACAGTTCAGTTTTAGCGATCTTCATGTTTAGTATTGCGCTCCCTTCGCAGCGCACTTTGAAAACATTGATGTCATTTTGAACACAGCCTCATGATGAAAGCTATACGTGACCTGTTATTTAAAAGCGGAATTTACGTTACGTCTCCAAAGCTTGTGAAAACAAAAAACATAGCATACATTAATGCTTTAAATTTATAGTAGGTTATTTATTAACTATCTGTACTGCACTGTAAAAAATCCAACTTACAAATAGTTAATTCAGCTTAAAATTGTAAGTTAGGTGGACAAATTTTTGAGCTCAGAGTTGAATTTACTCACTTAAATGATTCAGCTGCATGTTTGGAACTGTTTGTTCAATGAAAGTAAAATATTCAGTTGAGAAGACTTTACATTTTTAGTTCTCCATATCTTCAAAAAATAAAAAGTTGAGTTAACTTAAAATTTTAAAGCAACCGGCTGCAAAGAAATTTTGAGTTTATTAAGCTTCAGTGTTTGAATTGTGCCAAATTATTCCATAAAGTATACTTGACTTAAACCAGCCTTTTCGGTCAACTTAAAAAAAATAATTTTGCACAACTTAAGATAACTTAAGTTAACTCAACTTATATAAACTACAGTTGCAATCAGAATTATTCAACCCCCTGATTTATTCGCCCCCGTTTATTTTTTTCCCCAATTTCTGTTTAACGGAGAGAAAATTTTCAACACATTTCTAATCATAATAGTTTTAATAACTCATCTCTAATAACTGATTTATTTTCTCTTTGTCATGATGACAGTAAATAATATTAGACTAGATATTCTTCAAGACACTTCTATACAGCTTAAAGTGACATTTAAAGGCTTAACTAGGTTAATTAGGTTAACTAGGCAGGTTAGGGGAATTAGGCAAGTTATTGTATAATGATGGTTTGTTCTGTAGACTATTGAAAAAATATATAGCTTAAAGGGGCTAATAATTAGGTCCTCAAAATGGTCTTTAAAAAATTAAAAACCGCTTTTATTCTAGCCGAAATAAAACAAATAAGACTTTCTCCAGAAGAAAAAATATTATCAGACATACTGTGAAAATTTCCTTGCTCTGCTAAACATCATTTGGGAAATATTTAAAAAAGAAAAAAGATTCAAAGGGGGGCGAATAATTCTGCTTGCAACTGTATATGACAAGGACCTGCTGTTAGCACATTTCTGCAGTGGTTTACATGTCAAATTGTAAAAGTAGACTTTTCAAAATATAAAAATAAATAAACAATATCCTACTTAATAATAATAACCGTCATCAGCATCAATATTATTAATATTTTTATTAAAGTACTTTTTTTCATTTCCTAATAAATATTACATTTCATTTTTTCATAAATAGCCTCATTATTTATTTATTTATATGACTTATATATGAGATTAGAATTCGGGTTAGCTTTTTTAAGTGATTTGATGTTTTAGAACAGAATATGTAATGTCCTCAATAATATCTGTAAAGGAAACACAGGCCCTACATGTGCCATTTACATATATTTCAATTAATATGTACAGCAAGTGCATGTTTACTAATATAGATTTTTTTGTTAATGCGTGTGGATTCTTCTCTAAAGATGTTGTCACTCCACCCCATTTAGAGCATCATTATGGGTGTTTTATGTTATAACTAATGTGGTTCAAACACTGGATCTGCAACAGAGAAACTATGGGGTTTTAGGAAACACTCGTCACCACATCGTTCTTTTCCCAAACGGTGCATCCTACTGTGATAGTTCAGCCGCGAGTTACTTCGTTATTTGGGAAACGCACCCCTGGTTGAAACTAAACTATGAAGAGCACACTCCCCAGGAATTGAGTTTGAGATTACTGATCTAGTCCAGGGGTGTCCAAACTCGTTCCAGGAGGGCCGGTGTCCTGCAGATTGTAGCTCCAACTTGCCTCAACACACCTGCAAGGACGTTTCTAGAAAAAAGCCTAGTAAGAGCTTGACTGGCTAGCCCAGATGTGTCTGATTGGGGTTGGAACTAAACTTTGCAGGACATCGGCCCTCCAGGACTGAGTTTGGACACCCCTGATCTAGTCGATAACCCCTTTCACACAGTGATGCCGGTAATTTTCCCGAAAAAGTGTGTATGTGTGAAAGGGGCTTATGACACTGCAAGGCAGGCCAGTTTATTTATACTGTAGCACATTTCATACACAATGCTAATGCAAAGTGCTTTACATTAAGAAAGCAAAGATATTATAAAAAAAATTATCACAACATTAAAAACAAGGATTTAAAACAAGAATTAAAACTCTTGAGAACAGAATAGATATTGATTATACAAAACAATACAGTAAAATTAGTAAATGCACAGCTAAACAATACGCTAACTCTGGCCTGTAATGTTAAGTTAACATTATGCCAAGCTCTCACAAATAAAACAACGCACGGGAAACGTCTTTGGCGTGTTAATTGTAGTGCACTATGCAACAAACTCTTGTAAACAAGCTAACATTAACTAGACAAGACATATCTTAACCGCTAATATAGCAGATTCATGGAAAATTACATTGGTAATCAGCATTTTTGCCTCAAATAATTTATGAATGAGTCTTCATCAACTACATTAAAGAGAATCGCTTCACCTAAAGTGAATAAAACGTCCTACTTACTGGATTTCAACATTAATTGAGACGCAGCCACACACCTGACGCGCGTGGGTGTAGAGCAGGGGAGATGAACGGGGAAAGCAGGCAGTGGGCCAAACCACTGTGAGAAAGGGGAGGGGGAACTCAACTTTTTCTAAATGCGCTTTGATTGTTTTGTTTTTCCCCCTACTTACACAATTATTTTAGATATACATACATATATTTTTCACAATATAGAGAGTGCGATTTTTTTTTATTATGTTTTTATTGGGGGGAAGTCAACCCTCAGAGACAACCCTCAGCGACAACCCCCAACGCCGGTATTTACACCCATGCCTGAACGCCTGATTGCCTGAATGAAACAGCTTAGTGTAAGTTTAAGCTTATGGTAAAGTTAACAGAAAGATAAAGCATGAAACATGAATTGCTAATACGTTGCTACTAGTACATTTAGCATATTTCTAGCATGTTTGTTTGTTGGTTTATCTTTCTGTGAAATTTAAATGATAATTTTATAATATTTCTCGAGTTATGTTTAAGAAAGCAAAGACATATTTACTGTGTTTTCTATTATTTACTTTTGGAGATTGTCTTATTTCTTTTAATTTGGCTCGAATTAAATATATATATATATATATATATATAATGTAAAAGCTAATACACTAAATATACTAGTTATTATTATGGGGTTGTGTTGGCGGTTCATTCCGCTGTGGCAACCCCTGATGAATAAAGGGACTAAGTCGAAGGAAAACGAATGAATGAGTTATTAGCATTATTATTATTACTAATTTATAATGTAATGTATTTTAATAAGTATTTATATAGTGCATTTATACACCCGAACACTTCACAATCATGAGGAGGGTCTCTCCACACCACCACCAGTGTGTAGCTCCACTTGAGAGGGAATTTTGGCCAGGACACCGGGGTTACACTTCTACTCTTTACCAAAAGTGCCATGGGATTATTATTGAGCACAGAGAGTCAGGACCTCGGTTTAACATCTCATCCGAAAGACGGCGCTCACTGACAGCATAGTGTCCCTTTCACTATACTGGGGCATTAGGACTCACACAGACCGCAGGTTGAGCGCTCCCTGCTGGCCTCACTAACACCACTTTCAACAGCAACCTAGTGTTTTCATGTGATCTCCCATCCAGGTTCGGAATAAAATAAATAATAATAATAAAATAAATAATAAAAAGGTCAATATTATTAGCTCCCTCTCTATGTATAAATGAATATATGAATACTAGTACCTTGCAAAAAACTAGTAAAATATTATTATTATCGTCATGGTAAAACTAAATAAATTAATTAATAGAAATGAGTTATAAAAAAAAAGTTATTAGAAATGAGTTATTAAAATTCTTATGTTTGAAAATGTATTGAAAAAATCTCTGTGTTAAACAGAAATTGGGAAATATTTGAAGACTAATATAAATTTCACAGAAGGGCGAATACATTTGCCTTCCTCCTTTTTTCCGCTTTTATACACTTAGCCATAAATTATGATCATAATGCATGATCTCTGGTGGCTTATTAACTCTGGCATTGTGAACTATAGTGATATCCTGATGAAATATAAATAAGCCAGCAGCCCTGGCGTGTGAATAAAGGTGTTAAACGCGACTCCGCATTTCTTCTCAGGCCTGCTCTGGTTTGAATCTCGCCAATTGATT
This sequence comes from Danio kyathit, assembly GCA_903798195.1. NCBI lineage: Eukaryota > Metazoa > Chordata > Actinopteri > Cypriniformes > Danionidae > Danio > Danio kyathit. Next base: position 887,272 of record LR812520.1, read on the forward strand.
TAATTATCTGCAAATCTCATCAGGTGACCTTTGCAGTCTGTTTCAGGGATTTTGTTTTTTCTTTTTTTCCACCAGTTCAAAAATTAAACTTTAACTTTAAATAGTGGCGCGTAATGCCGTTGACCTGCAGGGTTAATTCTGGGGGCTTTGGGCCGCTTTCATCCGCCAGAGATCCTCCGTCCCGCCTGCGCTCGGGTTACATTAACAAAAACCCACCGAGCAGAGCAAGGAAATGAGTTCATATCACCAAATTAAGCCTGGATTTGGGCGTAAGCGGGCATCTCTGTAAACACCCGACACATGAGAGAGGCAGTCTCACCCTGCTGGACCACAGTGAGAGCAGAGCTTTTATTTTGAGTCCACTTTTAGACATGCACTTTTACACTTCCATGCAATCTCCATTGTTATTTATTAACTAAGATGGCACGGTGGCTCACTGGTTAGCGCTGTGGCCTCACAGAAAGAAGGAGTGCTGGTTTGAGTCTCGGCTGGGTCAGTTGGCGTTTCTGTGTGGAGTTTGCATGTTCTCGCCGTGTTGGCGTGGGTTTCCTCCGGGTGCAGCTGGAAGAGCATATGCTGTGTATAACATTTGCCAACCTCTGAAATAGAGACTAAGCCAGAGAAAAATGAATGAATGAATGCGATGAGTGAGATGACATTAGGTCTTCCAGGCAAAACTAGCGCCATTTCTCTTAAATAAAAGCGACCTCTTTGTTTTATTGGTTTCCGTCATTTGATTTGTGTTTAAATGGTGGGAATTCATGAGGTCAGACGGGATGCGTTCATTTAATCCATTTTACAAAACCAGAGAACATTTGTGTTCAAGTGTAGTTGGTTGGTTTAAGAGATTTCAAGCTAATGCACATGTCCACTTGAAGAAAACGAGATCTCGACACCAACCTCCTAGAGGTTTCTAGTGGCCCGTTTTCACTGAGTGGTACGGTGCGGTATGGTTTGGTTCGCTTTTATGGTCGTTTCCACTGTCAAAAGGCATACCGAACCGAACCGTACCGTACTACTTTTTGGTCACCCTTTGCAAAGGGTACCAAAAGGCGGAGCTAGACGCCCAGCTGAACGCTATTGGTTTACAGAGATACGTCATTGGCTCGCGCAACAAGCCAGAATGAAAACAAAGAAATCGCCATGTTTTAAATACACAGCCGAGACATTACACCGTAATAATATATACAGATAATAACGAGCCCTGGTTCAAACAAACCTTGTCGTCATCTTGATGAACAGCCACAAAGCCAAGAAGAAGAGCAGATTCTACCCTGTGCCCTGTAGTTTTTTACGAGCCTGTCTAAAGCGCAAGCGGTTTCGATTTCTTGCTGGCGCTCGCGTGCGCGTCTATATTTGAAATAACGAACTTTTTGAGCTGATGATAATAACGTGCGCTGGATTATGGATGTGCTTTTGAAACCCGATCCTTTCAGAAACTGACAAACGAGAGTGACGCACGAAAAAACAAAGAACAAATTATTTTTTCAGCAAACATGAACACACTGCCATGTTTAACTATTCGCCTTTTGAACTATTATGATCTGGGAATGAGGGAATTACTCTCGAACAGGGTTACATGTGCCGCTGAAGATTAAAGACACATATGAGAGATTTGCACTGACTGTGGACTATATTTCGTGTTGTTTTTGAATCTAAATAAGGACTAAATAAATTGCGGTGTGTAGTTTATCTGTAATTGGTGACCAATCGGAGACTGTAAGGGTCTGTATGTGTTCATTTATTTATTTATTGTATATAATTGCAGATGTTACAGTAGGCGCACTGTCATTGATCTGCAGTTATAATCAAATCATGTTCATAGAAAAGTTAGTAATAAACATTTATTTAAGGATTTATGTGTGTAAAGCATCTGTTTTGTGAGAAGTGCTTCTCATATGATATGTGAGCGACCCGTACAGCTTTACTTTAGACATTTTCTCCAGCGAAAATGATGTTGACTGGAACTCTCTTTTAACAGTGGAAAACACAAGCCTGATAAAGGTGACCCGTACCGACCCATACCGTACCGTACTGTACCACTCAGTCGAATCGGGCCATTGAGAAGGAGATCAGTTGTCATCCTGTCAATCAAACAATGCAACTACCATGCGCATAAATTATTTATGTTACACATTATCATCCTATGAATAGTGTCATGTCTGATTGTGTTTTTATTTTAAAGTAATTTCCAATGTATTCCTGACGACAGATCTTCTCTACACTGTAAAACCCAACAGTCAACTTTATCAAACCAAAAGAGTGTATTTAACTCAATGTTGCCTTAACTTATTGGGTTTTACAGTACTCAGTTGGTTTGACTTCTCTTCATTTGTTGGGTTTCACTGTGCTCAAATTGCTTAATTTACTCAAATGAATTAAGTTCGCAGTACTCATTAGGATTAGTTTTCAACTTAAATGGTTTGTTGCAATCAGTTTCCTCAAATGGTTTGAGTTACCTTAACATATTGGGTTTTACAGTGTATAAATGACAGCGCAACTTGGTTTACAGGTTAAGTGGTTTCTGTAATGTGATTTGTGCAACCTTGGCTCATTCTGAAAACGTACCCCTGTATGCATTTCTGGAGAGTGCCAAATTCATCCCAGGATTTTTCAGATCTCAAATTTCTCTCGCGAGTGCCATTCGTGCCTGCTGTTCTCATGTAGGCCGCTATCGACTGACTGACTGATTGACCGATTGACTGGCCCATCATCCTTTATCACTAAACCTAACCAATAGTGTTTTAAGAAGCAATCCAGAAAAAGAAAAGCCCCTCGTTTTTTAAACACATTTTCAGATTTTACCACATTCTCATCCTGTTATTTACTAGTTTATTTTATTTTTTGCCATTTGTTTTTGTCTTAGCTGCTTTCTGGAACTGTTCTTCACATCGGACTAGAAACCCATCGTAGTGGTCAACTCCTCTCTGCATCTCAAGTATGCCGACGTACACGGCGTGCCACTGGACAAACTGGTAGATGCAAGAAAGGCGTCCACACAGAGGTAAGCGGTCAGCTGGTAGCTTAAAAAGGAACGGCGTCATACTGCCTCGTAGCGTTCTCTTTAAAGACAAAATGCCGCCATCTGTACCTCTGGCTACGTAATTCGCAATCTCCAGAAATGTATACAAGGCTACAGTTTTCAGAATGAGCCTGTGTTGCATAATGAAGCTGCAGAAACTGTCGTAAACACACCTGAGCCCTTCCCCCGGAGAATCCTCAGTCTATAGCGATCACTGATTGGCTGCTTTATAAGAAGGCGGGGCTTTCTTTGATAGAGCAATATTGGTTGTTACTCATTTCCCCATTCAAAACTATACAAGTGACACATCTTGTGTAGTCTAAAGCCTTTGTAACAGAAACCCAAAGTTAAAAATAGGCAATTTGCAATAAAAAAACAATATAAAAGAGCCGCTCACTGAGATGAAAATGCAGCTTTGATACGGCTGATTATTAATTCCAGATGAAAGAGCCAGTTGAAGAGGCAGCCTGTGTGAGATCGGCCGGGTAATTGCTCTTTTACATAATCCTTCAAGTGTTTTAACATAATCTGTGAATGTGTTTACACTCGTCATCAGTCAGGATTAAAGATGTGAGCTGACCAGCTGTGCCAATGCAAATATACAGTGTGTGTGTGTGTGTGTGTGTGTGTGTGTGTGTGTGTGTGTGTGTGTGTGTGTGTGAATCAGATTCCAGATCCAGTTAAGTCAACAAAACCTAAATAGTCTGAGTAAATGACACTCGATATAAGGAACATTTTTAATATCTTAGTCAAAACAAATACTTAATATGATAAAGTTAAAATTACTTAATTGAATGGGCAGCATGGTGGCTCAGTGGTTAGAACTGTGGCATCACAGCAAGAAGGTTGCTGGTTCGAGTCTCGGCTGGGTCAGTTGGTGTTTCTGTGTGGAGTTTGCATGTTCTCCCCGTGTTGGTGTGGGTTTCCTCCGGGTGCTCCGGTTTCCCCCACAGTCCAATCACATGCGCTATAGGGGAATTGATCAACTAAACTGGCCATAGTGTATGAGTGTGTGTGTGAATGAGTGGGTGAGGGTGTTTCCCAGTACTGGGTTGACGCAGATGAAGGGTCATGACCTTTACCACACACACACACACACACACACACACACACACACACACACACACACACACACACACACACACACACACACACACACACACACACACACTCAGTCAGGGGTGTTTGCAGAGTGACAGTCTCTGGACCTGCTGAGAGGAGGATGAGGGACCCCTGGAGTGACGGACCCTGATGACCACAGCAGCTGAACACTGTTATCACCATCCAGTGTGTGTGTGTGTGTGTGTGTGTGTGTGAAAGAGAGAGAGAGAGAGAGAGTAAAGCCTGGTTTATACTTCTGCGTCAAGTGATCGCCGTAACCCACGGCGCAAGCCTCACGCGTAGCCGTGCATTTATACTTCTGCGCGCTGTTTGTTTCTCTGCAATACTCTTCTGAAACGCTAGCTGGCAGTAGGTGTTTATGTTTCTCTGTGTTGAGTTTCTTCGCTGGTTTTTTTGTTTTTCCTGAACCCTCCCTAATGTACAAGTGGCTCAAACTCGCTCATTTTGAGGTGGGAACCGGCGGACGTGGAACAACTTTAATCATGAGGTAAACACAAAACAACAGTCTCCATCCGGAGCTCCTTCACGGGACTCCACACTTGTAAACACTCGCTGCATCGGGCGCGCGGCTCTCACCTCCGCCCACACTCGTCAGCGCTACCAAGCCGACCAATCACAGAGCTTGCGCTACGCGTACGCGTTACATTTTTTGAGAGGTGCGCGTCAACGACGGCGACGGCCACGGCGAGGGGCTATGCGTCCACGCGTAGGCTGCGCCGTAGCATACGCGTGCGCTTGACGCAGAAGTATAATCGGCCTTAAGGGTGTACTCACTTGTTGTCTTGAACCGTGCCCAGGCACGATTGTCCCCCCTCGGCCTGCAAATTGCAGTTTTAACTTCGTAGCACACTTCAGCATCGATGATGCTCTGTTCAGTTTAGCAGAAGAGAAGCGCTCTCGCTCCGGACAATAGAGATGGCTTTATTTATATTGTTTTGTATTATTTAAAGTGATTTGATATGCAGCGACACAGTCAAATCATCTGCTGGACAGATCCAGCACTTTTGACGCTCATAAATGTTCATAAAGTCCTCATGCTGCAGGAATTAGGAGGTTTGCTGAAGGTGCAGAGGACGTGCAGTGAGGGGTTTGCGTCTTTAATAAACTATGTCAGTTTGCGTTCATTGAACAGTAAGAATGATTAATTAATCCATATCAAACAGTACCATAAAATTAAAGTTGCATCTTCAGTTTCGGGCTCAGGTGCTCACACTACAAGTGTACCGCGCTCAAGCCCAACCAAACTGTGCTCTGGCACACCTCTTCCAACAGGGCCAGGGCCGGCCAACTGAACCAAACCTGAACCCAATTTGAAGCACTCACACTTGTCAAACGAACCGGGAAATGGGGGTCAAACATGCCTAAGCATGGTTCAGACAGCCTAGTGTGAGTACCCCCTGAATATATATAGTATTAAATACACTCGCCGGCTACTTTATTAGGTACGTCCAACTGCTCGCTAACGCAAATTTCTACTCAATGCATTTAGCCATGTAGACATGGTCAAGACGATCTGCTGCAGTTCAAGAGGAGAATGGCCAGACTGGTTCCAGCTGATAGAAAGGCAACAGTAACTCAAATAAGCACTCGTTACAACCGAGGTCTGCAGAAGAGCATCTCTGAACCCACAACACGTCCAACCTTGAGGCGGATGGGCTACAGCAGCAGAAGACCACACCGGGTGCCGCTCCTGTCAGCTAAGAACAGGAAACTGAGGCTACAATTCACACAGGCTCACCAAAACTGGACAATAGAAGATTGGAGAAGCGTTGCCTGGTCTGATGAGTCTCCATTTCTGCTGCCACATTCGGATGGTCGGCTCAGAATTTGGCATCAACAACATGAAAGCATGGATCATCCTGCCTTGTATCAGCGGTTCAGGCTGGTGGTGGTGGTGTAATGGTGTGGGGGGAGATTTTCTTGGCACACTTTGGGTCCATTAGTATCAATTAAGCATCATGTCAACGCCACAGCCTACCTGAGTATTGTTGCTGACCATGTCCATCCCTTTATGACCACAGTGTCTCCATCTTCTGATGGCTACTTCCAGCAGGATAACGCACCATGTCATAAAGCACCAATCATCTCAGACTAGTTTCTTGAACATGACAATGAGTTCACTGTACTCAAATGGCCTCCACGGTCACAAGAGCTCAATCCAATAGAGCACCTTTGGGATGTGGTGGAACGGGAGATTGGCATCATGGATGTGCAGCCGACAAATCTGCAGCAACTGTGTGATGCTATCATGACAATATGGAGCAAAATCTCTGAGGAATATTTCCAGTAGCTTGTTGAATCTCTGCCATGAAGGATTAAGGCAGTTCTGAAGGCAAAAGGGGGTCCAACCCGGTACTAGTAAGGTGTACCTAATAAAGTGGCCGGTGTGTGCATGTTTCAGTAGTATAGTACTTTCTCCATCTGTCTTTTCATTGTTATTACACAACTCATTTGTTCAGATTTTGTTTTGTTTTTATGTTTGTATTGTTTGGGTTTTACCAAAATCTGCTTCAATTCCATGTCAACAGCTCCTTTAGAAATATTCCCAAGAAAAACCATGACGATCTGTTCAATACTTATTTCCCCCGCTGTATATTACAGTGCATGACGAAAGTATGTAGACGTATGTTTTTGTGGTGCTACTAGAGAAGCAAACATGCAGAGACACAACAGGCTGTAATTAGACATTCTGTAGATTTCTGACAGTGATTTGGCATCAGTGATGTGATGAAATATATATTCGACAGTTCAGAATAACAAAACAACAGCTCCTAAATACCGTTTGCAATTAGTACTGATGTGAGACACGAAACAACAGCGGATTTACAGCACTGATAATCATCAGACCTGCAACATGTTCCTGCAGGAGGTCATACCTGACTGACTGATGAATTATTATATTAGTGTGCTGTTTACACGGAATAGTGCTGTGAAAAGACTGAGGGACATCAGCTGGCTGACTTTTATTTATTTATTTATTTATTTATTTATTTATTTAATTGTTTATTTATTTATTTATTTATTTATTTATTTATTTATTTATTTATTTATTTATTTATTTATTTAATTGTTTATGTATTTGTTTATTTATTTATTTATTTATTTATTTATTTATTTATTTATTTATTTATTTGTTAAGGTGAAGATGAAAATATGTTTCATGTGTCTGAACTCCAGCCTCAAAATATAATATAATATAATTAAATTTAATAAGGGCAGCACGGTGGCGCAGTGGGTAGCACAATTGCCACACAGCAAGAAGGTCACTGGTTTGAGTCCCGGCTGGGTCAGTTGGTGTTTCTGTGTGGAGTTTGCATGTTCTCCCCGTGTTGGCGTGGGTTTCCTCCGGGTACTCCGGTTTCCCCCACAGTCCAAACACATGCGCTATAGCGAAACTGATCAACTAAATTGGCCGTAGTGTGTGTGTGTGTGTGAATGAGTGTGTATGGGTGTTTCCCAGTACTGGGTTGCAGCTGGATGGGTATCTGTGATGTAAAACATATGCTGGAATAGTTGGAGGTTCATTCCACTCTGAAATGGAGACTAAGCTGGAAAGGCATCCGCTGCATAAAACATATGCTGGATAAGTTGGCGGTTCATTCCGCTGTGGTGACACCTGATTAATAAAGAGACTAAGCCGAAAAGAAAATGAATGAATGAATGATATAATATGCGTGTGAGTTTGTATTAGAGTGTGTGTGTCAGTATTTGTGTGTGTGTGTGTGTCAGTATTTGTATATGTACGTGTCAACATTTATCTATACAGTATGTGTGTGTGTGTGTTTCTTTGTTTGTTTGTTTATGTGTGTGTGTACTGTATGTTTATTTGTTTGTATGTGTGTGCGAGTGTGTGCTTGCGTGCTTGTGTGCGTTTGTATTTTTGTGTGTGTGTGTGACAACATTTGTGTGTGTGTGTCCTTATTTGTGCATGTGTGTAGGGGGGTGTTTATTTGTTTGTGTGTGTGTTTGTTTATGTGTGTATTTATTGTATGTTTATTTGTTTGTATGTGTGTGTGTGTGCTTGCATGCACATGTGCATTTGTATGTGTGTGTGTGTGTGTGTGTATATTTATTTGTTTATATATGTGTGTCAGCATGTGTGTGTTTGTGGTGTCTCAGTATGTGTCAGCATTTGTGTGTGTGTGTGTGTGTGTGCGCGTGTGTACTTATTTGTATATATATATATATATGTGTGTGTGTGTGTGTGTGTGTGTTTCTTTTTCTTTGTTTGTTTATGTGTGTGTGTACTGTATGTTTATTTGTTAGTATGTGTGTGCGAGTGCGTGCTTGTATTTGTGTGTGTGCGTATGTGACAACATTTGTGTGTGTATTTGTGTATGTGTGTAGGGGGTGTTTATTTGTTTATGTATGTGTGTGTGTGTGTGTGTGTGTGTGTGTGTTTGTTTGTTTATGTGTGTATGTACTGTATGTTTATTTGTTTGTATGTGTGTGTGTGTGTGCTTGCGTGCACATGTGCATTTGTATTTGTGTGTGTGTGTGTTTATTTGTGTATGTATTGTATATTTATGTGTTTGTATGTGTGTGTCAGCATGTGTGTGTTTGTGTGTGTGTTTGTGGTGTTTCAGTATGTGTCAGCATTTGTGTGTTTGTGTGTGTGTGTGCGCGTGTGTGCTTGCATGCATGTGTGCGATTTATTTGTGTGTGTGCGTGCGTGTGTCCTTATTTGTATGTATATATATAGATGTGTGTGTGTGTGTGTGTGTGTGTGTGTGTGTGTGTGTGTGCTTATTTGTTTATGTGTTTATTTGCTTGTTTGTTTATGTGTGTGTGTACTGTATGTTTGTATGTGTGTGTGAGCGTGTGTGCTTGGGTGCTTTTGCACATGTCTGAGTTAGTATTTGTGTGTGTGTGTGTGTGTGGGCATGTGTGTGTCCGAATTTGTG
>LR812520.1:901319-918819 GCA_903798195.1 Danio kyathit
TCCTGGTCAGGAACGCTGAATGCTGATCAGGGTCTGACGGCTGGTTTGAGGAGGCGCTGACAGGTTTAGGGCTGCTTTCTGTGGGAAGTCATGACCTGCTGAGATCTGGATGAGGAGCACAGGAGGTCTGATAACAGATAATGAAGAACCACCATCAGGAGCACATGCGGAGCTCACATCAACAAATACTGTAGACTTTCATTCATTTTCCTTCAGGTCAGTCTCTTATTTATCTGGGGTCGCCACAGTGGAATGAACCGCCAAATATTGTAGTCATTTACAGTAAACACTGTAGTGTTTGTGAACAGTGTATTATACTGTATGTGCTATAGTATTTACAACACTTTGGTAATAAACACTGTATAGTATTAACTATACACTAAATGATTATGACCAAATTTAACCCAGTGTTTGGGTTAATCCATCAACCCCCCAAAAAATTGAGTTTAAATAACACAGCATTTTTTAATATAAAAAATGCTGGGATGTTGTAACCCAAAGTTGGGTCAAATATGTGCAACCCAACTGCTGGGTTAAAAAAGGTACAATTTACAAATAATTAAATATATATAAACATAATTATTAAATAATTATAAAAAAATGCTGGGATGTTGTAACCCAAAGTTGGGTCAAATATGTGCAACCCAACTGCTGGGTTAAAAAAGGTACAATTTACAAATAATTAAATATATATAAACATAATTATTAAATAATTATAAAAAAATGCTGGGATGTTGTAACCCAATGTTGGGTCAAATATGTACAACCCAAATGCTGGGTTAATAATATATAATTAACCCATAACTAAATATATATAAATATAATTATTATATCATTTAAAAATTCTGGGATGTTGTGACCAATGCTGGGTCAAATATGTATAACCCAACTGCTAGGTTAAAAATATAAAATTAACATACAATTAAATATATATAAATACAATTGCTATATAATTATTAAAAAATGCTGGGATGTTGTAACCCAATGTTGGGTCAAATATGTACAACCCAAATGCTGGGTTAAAAATATGTAATTAACACATAACTAAATATATATATAAACATAATTATTAAATAATTATAAAAAATGCTGGGATGTTGTGACCCAATGTTGGGTCAAATATGTGCAACCCAACTGCTGGGTTAAAATATATATATTTAACATATAACTAAATACATATAAATATAATTATTGTATCATTTAAAAAATGCTGGGATGTTGTGACCAATGCTGGGTCAAATATGTACAACCCAACTGCTAGGTTAAAAATATAAAATTAACATACAATTATTCAATTCAATTCAATTCAATTCACCTTTATTTGTATAGCGCTTATACAATGTAGATTGTGTCAAAGCAGCTTCACATGGAAGATTATAGTGAATTGAAACAGTGTCAGTTCAGTTCAGTTTTCATAGATTAAGTTCAGTTCAGTTTAGCTCAGTTCAGTGTGGGTTAATAATCACTACTGAGAGTCCAAACACTGAAGAGCAAATCCATCGATGCGCAGCTCTACAGATCCCGAACCATGCAAGCCAGTGGCGACAGCGGCGAGTAAAAAACTTCACCAATTGGCGAAAGTGAAGATTTAAAAAACCTCGAGAGAAACCAGGCTCAGTTGGGCACGACCATTTCTCCTGTGGCCAAACGTCTTGTGCAGAGCTGCAGTCTAGGCGCATGAAGCTGGACCTCAGCGAAGACTCGTCTCTCCTTGGGGCGTCACAGGGGTCAGTCTCAGGCTCTCACTCCACTCCATTAAATATATATAAATACAATTGCTATATAATTATTAAAAAAATGCTGGGATGTTGTAACCCACTGTTGGGTCAAATAAGTACAATCCAAATGCTGGGTTAAAAATATATAATTAACACATAACTAAATATATATAAATATAATTATTATATCATTTAAAAAAATGCTGGGATGTTGTGACCCAATGTTGAGTCAAATATGAGCAACCCAACTGCTGGGTTAAAATATATATATTTAACATATAACTAAATACATATAAATATTATTATTGTATCATTTTAAAAATGCTGGGATGTTGTGACCAATGCTGGGTCAAATGTGAACAACCCAACATTGGGTAACAACATCCCAGCGTTTTTTAAGAGTCTAGTGAACTGATATACTGTAGTAAATACAGCAGTATATACTGTAATTTTACTACAGTAAACCGTGATGTATTGTAGCGTAATATACCCAATTGGGTCATTTGGTAATAGCATAATAGATGATGTGTTACCATAGCAACTATACACTACCTGACAAAAGTCTTGTGGTCAGTCTCAGTTGTAAGAGCAACAAATTATAACTCGACTTCTAGTTGATCATGTGTAAAAGTGTCAGAAGGTGGATTTCTCTGATAGATCATCTGTTGATCTGCATCCCAATCATCACCAATACTGCAGAAGATTTACTGGAACCCACATGGAGCCAAGATTCTCACAGAAATCAGTCAAGTTTGGTGAAGGAAACATCATGGTTTGGGGTTCATTCAGTATGGGGGCGTGCGAGAGATCTGCAGAGTGGATGATCAACATCAACAGCCTGAGGTATCAAGACATTTGTGCTGCCCATTACATTACAAACCACAGGAGAGGGACAATTCTCCAGCAGGATAGCGCTCCTCATACTTCAGCCTCCACATCAAAGCTCCTGAATGCAAAGGTGCTCCAGGATTGGCCAGCCCAGTCACCAGACATGAACATTATTGAGCATGATGAAGGAGGAGGCGTTGAAGATGAACACAAAGACTCTTGATGAACTCTGGGAGTCCTGCAGGAACGCTTTCTTTGCCATTCCAGATGACTTTATTAATGCGTGATTTGAGTCATTCAGAGATGTATGATGCAGTCCTCCAAGCTCATGATGGAGTCAGACACAATATTCATTCTGTTTCCACTGCAGCAGGACTTTATATTCTATACTGGACATTATTGAAGGTTCAGTGATGAGACTTTAGTCTAAGCAGAGTCAGACCTTACTGTCCTAATGAAATCATTCAACATCAAGACATGATCATATTTTATTGTGCTCAAATCAGCTAAATCTAGAGGCCTTTACCTTTCATAGAGACACTTCTGACACCAAATCATCAACTAGAAGTCCAGTTATTATTATTTAGACTTCAGTCAGGTAGTGTAGAATAACCACACCAGATTAATTCAATAGTATGATTCAAAGTAAACACTATACCTTCTATAGATACAATAAATAACTACAGTATTTTTTCATGTGCGTATTTCACACTTCTTTTCACTTTAATAATAATAAAAACCCAAAACGAATTGCTCAAAGAGTAAACCAGGGCATTGACTCACATTCAGTCTGCATACTGGTTTCATAACCAGGCTTACGGAATATAAGCAGAATGACCGTGATGTTTTGAAGGTGATCTCCTGGAAATCGATAAGCAGGTTTTCAGCTTGTTTGGACTGACGTTTAATATCTCAGCACAAACACACTCAGCTCAGGGTGGACGGGTTTTCTCAGCGTTCACACCGGCTAAATAATCGGCGCTCAGTGATCCCGCTGTTCTCTACCACCCAAACAGCGCGCCGTGTTTATGGACACGAGGATTTATCCGCAGGTGCAAAATATTTCAGCTAAGCATCTTAAGCGGCACACGAGAGCTGAACCTGAGATAAAAGAGCGCATTCTTCATATCCAGTGTATCGGGTGTCAGAATGATCTCCGTCAGCAGGCTCTGCTCGGGCCTTGGTCTGGGATTTGGTTAATGTAGGCGCAGTATATCATTAAAGGTGTCATTATGTGTGTTTGACAAGCGTGGATTTAGCGCAGGCCTCGGGGAAACACGGAGATTCGACGTTCAGAATAAGAGTTATGCGAAGGAGTGGAGGAACAGACGCAGGTATGTGTGTGTGTGTGTGTGTGTTTCACTGCACAGATTTACATGAACATGTGTGTTTACCTGCATGAGCAACAACACTTTGAGAAGTGTGCGTTTGATTGCATTACACACTTCAATTCAATTCATCTTTATTTGTATAGCGCTTATACAATGTAGATTGTGTCAAAGCAGCTTCACATAGAAGATTATAGTGAATGTAAACAGTGTCAGTTCAGTTTTCAGAGATTAAGTTCAGTTCAGTTTAGCTCAGGTCAGTGTGGGTTAATAATCACTACTGAGAGTCCAAACACTGAAGAGCAAATCCATCGATGCGCAGCTCTACAGATCCCGAATCATGCAAACCAGTGGTGACAGCGGCGAGGAAAAAACTTCACCAATTGGCGAAAGCGAAGATTTAAAAAACCTGGAGAGAAACCAGGCTCAGTTGGGCACGACCATTTCTCCTATGGCCAAACGTCTTGTGCAGAGCTGCAGTCTAGGCGCCGGAGGCTGGAGAATGCTGGACCTCAGCGAAGACTCGTCTGTCCCTGGAGCGTCACAGGAATCAGACGCACGCTCTCCACTCCACCATGACCACCACAGCAGCTGCTCAGGATACGGCCTGGTCCAGGATTATGAAAACCACACCACAAAATGAAAAGGGGGTAAAATGATAGACATTTCATTCAGTTTGAAGCGGAAATAATTACTTGATGTAAATATTAAATTGAAATTAAATTTGGTTTATATTTAAATATTAAATTAAGGCGTCACGCGACACAGTGGGTAGCATGATCACCTCACAGCAAGAAGGTCGCTGGTTCGAGTCTTGTCTGGGTCAGTTGGTGTTTCTGTGTGGAGTTTGCATGTTCTCCCCGGGTTTCCTCCGGGTGCTCACAGTCCAAACACATGCGCTATAGGGGAATTGATCAACTAAATAGTCCATAGTGTATGTGTGTGAATGAGAGTGTATAGATGTTTCCCAGTGATGGGTTGCAGCTGGAAGGGCATCCGCTGCGTAAAAACATATGCTGGATAAGTTGGCGGTTCATTCCGCTGTGGTGACCCCGAATTAATAAAGGGACTAGGCCGAAAAGAAAATGAATGAATGAATGAACTAAATTGGCCGTAGTGTATGTGTGTGTGTGAATGAGTGTGTACTGGTACTGGGTTGCGGCTATTTAAAAAATATGTTGGAATAGTTGGCGGTTCATTCCACTGTGGCGACCGCTGATTAATAAAGATACTAAGCCGAAGGAAAATTAATGAATGAACATTAAAAGTAATAAATCTATTACTGACGACGCAGTGGCGCAGTAGGTAGTGCTGTCGCCTCACAGCAAGAAGGTCACTGATTCGAGCCTCAGCTGGGTCAGTTGGCGTTTCTGTGTGGAGTTTGCATGTTCTCCCTGCGTTCGCGTGGGTTTCCTCCGGGTGCTCCGGTTTCCCCCACAGTCCAAACACATGTGGTACAGGTGAATTGGGTAAGCTAAATTGTCCGTAGTGTATGAGTGTGAATGAGTGTGTGTGGATGTTTCCCAGAGATGGGTTGCTGCTGGAAGGGCATCCGCTGCGTAAAAACGTGCTGGATAAGTTGGCGGTTCATTCTGCTGTGGCGACCCCGGATTAATAAAGAGACTAAGCCGAAAAAAAAATGAATGAAATCTATTACTGATTCTATGTTCATGTTAGTAAATACATCATCTAATAAACTATTATATTAAAGTGTCAGCCAGCTTTCTTGCTGGCACCATTTATTTGGGCTCTTTTCTAAACTAATACTGTCCAGTAGGTAGAGTTTCCAAGAATGATCAACTGGAGTCGATGAATACAGCCATAGTTTCAGGATGCATGCAAATCTATCTCAATGTAACAAATGTGTGCGTGTGTGTGTGTGTGTGTGTGTGTGCGTAATGAGCAGCAGATGGACCGCACACCTCGCCCAGCTGGAGCACCTCTGACCTGCAGACACGCGGAGATCAACACATCCTTCATTCGCTCACACCGACCACGCAGAAATCAAGCGTTCCTGTCCATCCATCCTATCAACATAGACATCTGATGCATGGCAATGAATGCAAATCTGGCATACAAGTTCATGCTCGGATCGCACAGATAAAAGTAGATGTCATATAGAGTTGAAGTCAGAATTATTAGCCCCGCCCTGTATATTTCGCTCCCCAATTTCTGTTTAGCAGAGCGATATTATTTACTTATTTCATCTTTGCCATGATGGCAGTACATAATATTTGATTAGATATTTACTAGTATTAAAGTGACATTAATAGGTTAACTAGGGTAATTAGGGTAAAGTTAGGGTAATTAGGCAAGTCATTGTATAACAGTGGTTTGCTCTGGAGACAATCCAAAACTAATATTGCTGAAGGGGGCTAATAATATTGAGCTTAAAATGGCTTTAAAACTATTAAGAACTGCTTTTATTCTAGCCGAAATAAAACAAATAAAACTTTCTCCAGAAGAAAAAATATTAGAGGAAATACTGTGAGAAATTCCTGAATCTGCTGTACATCAGGCCTGTGTGTGGATCAGTAATGGATAGCGGTGGTTTGAGGTGAACTATGGTGATCGGTGAACATTTCTCTCACTGTCATATTGAAACCACGGCTGAATCAGTGCATTTCTGAGCCGCTAAAAGACCCTTTGTGCTGATCTGGCCTCGTGGTCTCGGTGTGATTTATATCACGTCCGTTTGCTGTCAGTTTTGCAGATCTTCAGCTGGTCCTCAATCAGCTCTGGATTTTACACATGCAAATCAGGCTCTGTTTGAACCACACAGTGACAGGCTTGACAGATGTTTAAAACAGGCTGAGGACTAAATCAGCTGAACAGAAGTGCTGCTAAGAGTTAAAGGACAAAGGCATATTCATGTCATGTTCATTTATTTGATACACTGTAAAATATGCAGGGTTTCTCACAATTAATGCACACTGGAAACCCTGATAAGTTTAATAAGTATTTAAGTTTATTGAACTTGCCAGTTTTGTAGACTATACTTAAATTATTATCAGTACTAAGTTTGGTGAACTGAACAATTTAAGTATAGTCTACAAAACCGGCAAGTTCAATAAACTTAAATATGCAAGTTTTGGGAGACTCCATTACTCAATTAAATTGAGGCAACGAGTTTACTCAATTAATTTAGTTCAGTCAACTTATATTAGGTTTTTTAGTATATACAGTTGCAATCAGAATTATTGAACCCCCTTTGAATTTGTTTTATCTTTTTTAAATATTTCCCAAATTATGTTTAACAGAAAAAGGAAATTTTCACAGCATGTCTGATAATATTTTTTCTTCTGGAGAAAGTCTTATTTGTTTTATTTCGACTAGAATAAAAGCAGTTTTTAATTTTTTAAAACCCATTTTAAGGTCAATATTATTAGCCCCTTTAAGCTATATATTTTTTCGATAGTCTACAGAACAAACCATCATTATACAATAACTTGCCTAATTCCCCTAACCTGCCTAGTTAACCTAATTAACCTAGTTAAGCCTTTAAATGTCACTTTAAGCTGTATAGAAGTGTCTTCAAAAATATCTAGTAAAATATTATTTACTGTCATCATGACAAAGAGAAAATAAATCAGTTATTAGAGATGAGTTATTAAAACTATTATGTTTAGAAATGTGCTGAAGAAATTTTATCTCCGTTAAACAGAAATTGGGGAAAAAAATAAACAGAGGATAATAAATCAGGGGGTTGAATACTTCTGATTGCAACTGTATATATAGTAACAGAATGAAATGTCTGTCACTTGTTTTTTGTTATCCATGGAATAATGGAAATAAAAATGCTGTTCTAATGGAACTACAGGGCACTAAAGGTCGCTGCTCAGACACCTGGAATGTAAAATAGGTGAGTGGGTGAATGAAGAAGAGATTCAGTTGTGGTAGAGGGAACGCATGGTTCCTTGGATCTACCTCAAACTGTTTGCATTGTGAAATCCTAGTTGGGAAACCTTGCGTTTTGACACAGCGGAATTACCGCCAACTTATCCAGCATATGTTTTACGCAGCGGATGCCCTTCCAGCCGCAACCCAACACTGGGAAGCACACACTCATTCACACACTCATGCACTACAGTCAATTTTAGCACACCCAATTCACCTGTACCACATGTCTTTGGACTTGTGAGGGGAACCGGAGCACCCGCCAACAAGGGGAGAACATGCAAACTCCACACAGAAATGCCAACTGACCCAGCTGAGGCTCGAACCAGCGACCTTCTTGCTGTGAGTCGAACGTGCTACCCACTGCGCCACCATGTCACCCATACTTATTTTAGTTTTCAGAAATATTATGTCAAAATGAAGAGAGTTTTTCATTAAAGTAAGCTTAATAATTTGCAAATGGAGTGAGCAAAACACTAGTAAAATATTAGTATTCAGCCAATTTAAAGGCTAGGGTAAAGTTAGGGTAGTTAGGCAAGTCGTTGTATAACAGTGGTTTGTTCTGGAGACAATCCAAAACTAATATCCTCTTAAGGCCCAAGGTGTTTTTTTGCATGGATTTTTTTTCTCTTTGCTATTTGGGCTTATTGGAACCTAATTAGAATAAAAATCTAAGTATCATCTTTTGATATGATGTACTTTTAGAGAAAAATGATGTCCATATGTGGACTCGTGGTCCCAATTTCCATAAAACACCTTTTGAATATTTATTTATTGAGTTTTTGCATTTACAATTTAAAGCATTACATTACCCCTACCCTACCATAACCACGGCATTCAGAGAGAAAAAAACAAACAAACACAAAAATAAAATATATAACATTCCAGAGTTTCTGAGTCGACATTGAGAAAACAGAGTGTACCATAATTGTTTAACATGAGAGGCAAAAAGGGGTGATTCTTAATACAAAAATAAATAAATTAATTAAAATAAAAAAGATATATATAATAGAAAACAACCAAAACAGTCACATCCTCTTGAATCACAAAACCTTTCAGATATATCAAAGTTAACAGTGAGGCAATACGTTGTCATGTTTTTAGTCAATTTGTTATCGTTTGATATGAAGAGTTTGGTAACATTCAAAGAGTACAAAATAGAAATAACACAGAAGAAAAAATTAAAAATAAATAAATAAATAAATTCATTCAAAAGGCCAGGGAGTTCTTCAAAGTATTTAATAAAGGGGGACCATTTGTCTAGGAACTTGCGTTTCGAGCCTCGAATCATGTATTTAATCTTTTCCAATTAAATGTAAGACATCACTTCATTTATCCAGCCAGCATGTGTTGGGGGGTTTACTCTTTTCCACTTGAATAAAATTAAACGTCTTGCTAGTAGTGTAGTGAAAGCAATAACCGAATGTATATCTTTACTGAGATCTATATTCTCAGGCAGGACATCAAAAATGCCCATCAATGGATCTGGGTCAATTGGAATACTAAATATCTGTTCGTACGTTTCAAAGATCCCTTTCCAAAACTCTTCTAGCTTGGGACAAAACCAGAACATATGAGCAGGGGTAGCAGGTGATTGTGAGCATCTTCCACATGCAGGGCTAGCATTTGGGTAAATTTTTGCTAATTTAGAGTTAGTAAAATGTAGCCTGTGGAGAACTTTAAATTGAACTAAACCATGTCTAGCACAGAGTGAGGAAGAATGCACTTGAGTTAAGGCATCTGCCCATTCTAGATCTGAAAATTCTCTGTTCAAATCATTTTGCCAAGCTTCACGAATAAACTCCAAGTTCTGTGGGTTTATAGATGTAATAATCGAATAAACGCTCGAGATAACAAAACACCTTTTCCCAAATTTTCTTTTATGCATATTTAACTTAGATTTTTTTTGCACTTGCTTTGACTATCAGAGAGTAAAAACTACATTTTCCCTCCCATTTTGGACAGTAAAAATAGGGTTTGGGACATTTCATATGCCGCAAAACAGTTGCAGGATGACACTGTATGTCTGAAACAAAATATAAAGCATTAAAAGTATTTTAAACAGCCACTTAAGAGCTAAAAATGTGCTCAATATTGCTTAAGGGGCTAATAATATTGACCTTAAAATGGCTTTAAAACAATTAAAAACTACTTTTAGTCTAGCCGAAATAAAACAAATAAGGAACAATAATATAGGAAATACTGTGAAAAATTCCTGAATCTGTTCAACATCATTTGGGAAATATTTGGCTGTATGATTTGCATATCTCATATCTTCTGTCTTCACCTTCAGAGATGTAAAGTGTGACACACAGTGAAGTGCAGGGACAAGGGTTGAACTTGGGTTCAGATCAGATCAAGCAAATGAAGCGAGTGTGAAAAGGGCTTAAATGCGTTATTGTGTGAGGCCAGAAAAACATCCCGGTGAGGAAAACACAGCAGGCCTGACATCTCCAGCAGTGCTCGACCTCTGCATGACTTCAGTTAACCTTAATACACTTATGGAAATTTACCATGGTTTGTCATAGTAAAAGTGTAGAAATCATGTTTATAAACACAATGTTACTGTGTTTAACCGTTTAAGCAACTCATAGGCAAGAAATGTGTCAAATAGCATGTTTTAGTTTTAGTTTTACGTCCAGTAAATGTTTTTTTTTTCTTCTTTTCTTTTCTTTTCTAAATTTGAACTAAAGTTATTGAATTATTCATTCATTCATTCATTTTCCTTCAACTTAGTCCCTTATTTATCAGGGGTTGCCACAGCAGAATAAACCATCAACTATTCCTTTATATACATAAAAGTATATGTTTTACACACCAGATGCCCTTCCAGCTGAAACCCATCACTGGGAAACACCCATACACACTCATTCACATACACACTCATACACTATGGCCAATGTAGTTGATCAATTCCCCTATAGCGCATGTGTTTGGACTGTGGGGGAAACCGGAGCACCCGGAGGAAACCCACGCCAACACGGGGAGAACATGCAAACTCCACACAGAAACACCAACTGACCCAGCCGGGACTCGAACTAGTGACCTTCTTGCTGTGAGGCCACAGTGCTAACCACTGAGCCACCGTGCCACCCCCACATTTTAATTTACATTAATGTTGTTTTTTGTCATGCCACAGTATTATTGATCATTTTATTTGTTGGTTTGTGTTCATTTCAGTTTATGTAATTAGGTTGACATTATTTATAGATTTATTTATTAATTTGTTAATGTATTATTATTATTATTTATTTACTTTTGTTGTTATTTGTAATATTGTCATTAAATAAAGTAAAAGAAATGAGATTGTTGGCCTATTCTAAAGTGGCAAGAATTCAACATATATATAAATATACTTTTTTTTTTTTTTCATTTGCAGTAAAACTACAATTGGTTGATGTAAATAGAAGGATTCTCCATTACCCTGGTATAGGTGGAGACGGGATAGTTTTAACACTTCCAATATCTCCAATGAGGGAATAATTACAAATCAACTGACTGACTTCACACATGCCCAGATTCGGCCATGTTTCTCAAGTAAAGCTAATTCATTCATTCATTCATTCATTCATTCATTCATTCATTCATTCATTCATTCATTCATTCATTCATTCATTTATTTATTTATTTATTTATTCATTTTTTATTTACGTATTTATTTATGTATTTATTCATTCATTTATTTATTTATTCATTTACGTATTTTGTTCATTTATTTATTTATTTATTAGGGTATTTATTTACATATTTATTTATTTATTTACAGATTTATTTATTTATTTATTTATTTACGTATTTATTTATTCATTTTTTATTTACGTATTTATTTATGTATTTATTCATTCATTTATTTATTTATTTATTTATTCATTTACGTATTTTGTTCATTTATTTATTTATTTATTAGGGTATTTATTTACGTATTTATTTATTTATTTACATGTTTATTTATTTATTTATTTATTTACGTATTTATTCATTTATTTATTTGCGTATTTATTTATTTATTTATTTATTTATTTATTCATTCATTCATTTATTCATTTATTTATTTATTCATTCATTAATTTTTTTATTTACGTATTTATTTATTTATTTATTTATTCTTGTATTGATTGATTTATTCATTTATTTACGTATTTATTTATTTATTTATTTACCCATTTATTTATTTATTTATTTATTTATTTATTTATTTATTTACCTATTTATTTATTTATTCATTCATTTATTTTATTTATTTATTTATTTATTTACCTATTTATTTATTTATTTATTTATTCTTGTATTTATTCTTGTATTTAATTATTTATTTACATATTTATTTCTTTATTTACATATTTATTTATTTGACTATTTATTTATTTATTTACGTATTTATTTATTCATTTATTTAAGTATTTATTTATGTATTTATTTATTTATGTATTTATTAATTAATTAATTAATTTATTTACGTATTTATTCATTTATTTGCATATTTATTTATTTACATATTTATTTATTTATTTATTTACATATTTATTTATTTACATGTTTATTCATTTATTTATTTTTTTACATATTTATTTATTTATTTACGTATTTATTCATTTATTTATTTTTATTTACGTATTTATTTATTTTTTTTATTCATGTATTTATTTACTTATTTGTTTGTTTGTTTTGTTTGTTTGTTTATTTGTTTTATTCATTTATTTGATAGCAATCTCTGATTGGATATAATAATGTTGCCAAGGTGGTGTTACATCTAACCCATACCATGGAGTGAATTTTAACATTTCACTTGTTGGAAAAAAATACTGTGCGTTTTCTGTTTATACCACAAAGATAACATCAATATCATTTAACATCAGCATCTTTTGAATACCAAAGTGACCACAAATACACCATGGTTTTGCTACATTAACCATATTTTCCAACACTAACCACTAACCAAGTTTTTTTTTTGTGAAGATATACAGTATTCTCTCAGATTAGTCCTCATTCCACAAGTAGAGTATAAGAAAGCTAATTTGTTTGTTTAATTTATGCATTTATTTACTTATTTACTTACTTCAAATGTAAAAGGAAATGTTACAGCTGTCCCCGATCTCTCCTTCTCGCAGCGGTTTGGGCCAGAAGTCCCTCTACAGCAGGGGTGCTCAATCCTGTTCCTGGAGATCTACCTTCCTGCAGATTTCTGTTGCAACCCATATCAAACACACCTGCCTGTAATTATCAAGTGCTGTTCAGGTCCTAATTAATTGGTTCAGGTGTGTTTGATCAGGGTTGGAGCTGAACTATGCAGGAAGGTAGATCTCCAGGAACAGGATTGAGCACCCCTGCTCTACAGAAACCATAAACTCTGGTCACTCTTTAATCCACATCCTGCATCCCTCAGGAACTGACGTGACGCTCTATTTTGGTGTGAATTAATCACCTCTTAAAGAGCTCATTATCTTATCCTGACCAGTCCAGAGGAATGATGAATTAGCCGTTCTGGACTCTGTCAAATCCTCAGCGTTTCCAGCTCAAGTCCCCTCGCAGATTTCAACTTGCTGAACCACACTCTTTAACACACATTCTCCATTATTGTTTGTTCGTCTTTTAAAGCTGTTCATGTTTTACACTGAAGCTGTCACAACAATCCAGCCATACATTTTGTAGGATGTACGGGACGAGGTTAACCGTCAGAAGATGAGTTGGGCTTTAACATTGATTTATATGAACAGCGTTAACCCTGGTCTCACTGCTTCAGCTGAAAACACAAGAGTAATAGTGATTTCTGGATGTGGGAGACCCTCGTCATGACAGAGACACACACACTAGGAATGTGAGAAGAGAAGAGGACGACTGGAGTGTGTGTTATTTAGACACATTTAGAGCTTTAGTGAAGATGGTTTATTTTGACCCCCCCATGACGAGCGCTGTGTACTGAATTATAAGACAACACAAGGGTTAATTCCTCAGAGAACAAGTCTTGTTGTTGGTTTGGAAAGTTACCAGGGTTTTTTACAGTACATGCCAGAACTGATTTGACTGTGCAGTTTAAAGTGACGACCTGTCAAAAGATCAACACCAGCACTCAGAGCTGAGAACTTGCTCAAATCTGCCGGCATTTTCCAGTCCATTTTCTAACACTTGTTGCACTCTTGTACATATTTTGAGTCAAACAGTTACATGTGTGTGTGTGTGTGTGTGCGTGTGTGTGTGTGTTATCTTTTCAAAAGGGTTACTTTTTGTATTTTATAGTAAAATAATATGCAGATTGGTACTAATGTGGAGGGTTTCATGCCATTTGCAAAGATGCCGCCACAGTGATGGCTCTCGTTGTTTCTGAGAGTGTATAATGTATTGAATAACTCCAGAAAGCACATGACAATTGCTTATGTATAACTGGAAACTGGGCGGCGCGGTGGCGCAGTGGGTAGCGCTGTCGCCTCACAGAAAGAAGGTCACTGGTTCGAGTCCCGGCTGGTTAAGTTGGCGTTTTTGTGTGTGGAGTTTGCATGTTCTCCCCGTGTTCGCGTGGGTTTCCTCCGGGTGCTCCGGTTTCCCCTACAGTCCAAACACATGTGGTACAGGTGAATTGGGTAAGCTAAAATTGACCATAGTGTATGTGTGTGAATGAGTGTGTATGGATGTTTCCCAGTGATGGGTTGCAGCTGGATAAAACATATGCTGGATAAGTTGGTGGTTCATTCCGCTGTGGCGACCCCAGATTTATAAGCCGAAAAGAAAATGAATGAATGAATGATTTTCAGCACACCATTTAAAATTAAACCCAAATGTATAGCTATCTTAAGACTTTAGGTTTTGTGGTCCAGGGTCACATATTGACAAGTTATCACAATATTTTGGTTAAAACAAACAGCAAGCTCTGATATTTGATGTCTGAATTAGTTTCAGCTTAATTTAATGTCTGCGACGTGATGCCAAAATCCAAAAAAACATCCATTTCTCCTTTATTTTCTGAATCTCAAACACTGATCTGCGCTCATGATGTGATCTACAAGCCACATATAATCATGTCCTCTACTTAAAACAGCTTCAAAACCCCAAATTCATAACAAAGGCGCGCTTTTGTCATGTCTGTTGTGGTGAAGAAATAACAAAGTAATGAATAACTAGCCAAGAATAAATGTTGACAATGTTGACGATGTGCTGGTTTGCTTGTTTTATGTGTTTGGAAAGATTTGATCACCACCACGTCTTTAATCTAACCAGATTTAAACCCTATCTGGGAAACTATATTTATTGTTTATTAATCTTATAATATGTCATATAAAATGATTGAAATATTGCTGTGAGTTAGCACTGAAAATGTTTGTGTGTTCATGCCCCTGCTGGAAGACACTGGAACTGCACTATATTATAACTATGTATTGTTGCACATTTATTTTATAGGTTTATTTGTTTATTTTGGAAGCAAAACATTGTACAAAATGAAAATAGACCATTTAGAGATAATGGAAGTCTGATCAATAACATGCAGAGCTGATCAAATGCCTTAAAAATATTATATACAGTATAATTATATATATACACATATGTTTTAATTGTATTATATATATAATTGACATTTAAATATATAAAGTGACATTTAAAGGCTTAATTAGGGTAAAGTTAGGGTAATTAGGCAAGTCATTTTATAACAGTGGTTTGTTCTGGAGACAATCCAAAACTAATATTGCTGAAGGGGCTAATAATATTGAGCTTAAAATGAGTTTAAAACAATTAAAAACTGCTTTTATTCTAGCCGAAATAAAGTACATAAGACTTTCTCCGGAAGAATAAATATTAGAGGAAATACTGTGAGAAATTCCTGAATCTGTTAAAAATCTCTTTAAGACTTGTGTAATGTTTTACTTGCCTTTTTTGTATTATTATTTGTTTAATTCACTGGCACTTTTAGTGTGTATATTTGTTGTGAAGTGACTGTGACTCTCCGTGTTGGAATCTAAAGCATTCGCTGCGGCATTTAGCAGTTTGTGTGTTTGTTTCTCTGCTGTTTTAGCATCGACAGGTGCTGAAAGCTGAGAAAACATCAGCTGAAACTACAGTCAACAGTGCCAGTTTACAAGATTTACCTACTGTGGAGACTAACTGTTGACTGCTTAGCCTTATAAAATAAATAATAAATAATACACTTAAATTAAATCAATGTAAAATTTAATTAAGAAGTAATCTAAAATAAAATAAAGAAGTAAAATAACATAAAAAAATGTTAAATTAAATTAAAGTGACATTAAATTAAATACAAAGGAAACTAAATAAAATAAATCAAAATAAAACAAGAGTAAAGTAAAAATAGGTAATGTAAAATTAAATAAAGAATAAAATTAAATATTTGGAATAAAATAAAATAAAGTGAAGTAAAATAGTAAAATAAAACAAACTAATTAAAGTAAAATAAATTAAATTAAATTGAAACTAAACTGAATTAAATCATTAAAAATAATATAAAGAAGTAAAATTAATAAAATGAAAGAAAAGTAAAACAAAACAAAATGTAATTAAATTAAAAGGTAATATACAATTAAATAAAGAATAAAATTCAATATTAAGCCTCTACCGCACTGTGTTGCCACATGCCACATGCTATTTATGTTAATTTCCCTGCCACTGTTTCTTTAAGACAAACATTGAATTGTTTTTGTTGGAAAGAGAAGACCTTAGTGCCAACGCAGTGGCGCAGTAGGTAGTGCTGTTGCCTCACAGCAAGAACGTTGCTGGGTCGCAGGTTCGAACCTCAGCTGGGCTGGGTCAGTTGGCGTTTCTGTGTGGAGTTTGCATGTTCTCCCTGCGTTCGCGTGGGTTTCCTCCGGGTGCTCTGGTTTCCCCCACAGTCCAAAGACATGCGGTACAGGTGAATTGGGTTGGCTAAAATTGTCCATAGTGTATGAGTGTGAATGTGTGTGTGGAAGAGATGGGTTGCGGCTGGAAGGGCATCCGCTGTGTAAAATTGTGCTGGATAAGTTGGCGGTTCATTCCGCTGTGGCGACCCTGCAAGGGACAAAGTCGACAAGAAAATGAATGAATGAATGAGAAGACCTTAGTGTAGCCAATGATGTGCTTTGATTAAGTCACATGACATGCTGTGTTATTTTAATAGAAATAATGCAAACATTATAGAATTCAAATGATGGGTATGACAGTAGTATTTTTTATGGGTACCTGCGCATACTGGTGTTGAAGGAAATGAAATTGCAGAAAAGGAAGCAAAACAAGCTGTTAAAAATAATGACATTAGTCTAAATGTAAGTAGAAGTAGGAGTGAAATCACGAATATTATAAAGAAAAGAATAAAGGAAAGGTGGCAAAAACAACGGCATAATGAGAAAAGGGGCCGGTGGTTTTACAGTATTCAAAAGTACACTCTCAGAAATAAAGGTACAGGAGCTGTCACTGGGGTAGTACCTTTTCAAAAGGTACATATTTGTACCCAAAGAGTCTACAATGGTACCTCAAAGGTGCATATTAGTACCCAAATGTACCTAAAAAGTACCTTTGAGGTACCATTATGGACCCTTCAGGTACAAATATGTACCTTTTGAAAAGGTACTACCCCAGTGACAGCTCCTGTACCTTTATTTCTTCAAGAGTTCACACTTCGCTGATGATTAATTATAAAGCTTGTTTGGCATGCTGTCCCGGGAGAGAGCCCTGAGCTCATGAGATCCTCGAGCCCGGGGCTCCCTCCCGTTGCAAGGCGAGAGGGGAGATCGAGCTCAGGTAGATCTCGAG
>LR812520.1:923819-926319 GCA_903798195.1 Danio kyathit
CTAATATAAACAAACGACCCACAACTATATTTTCTACCACTATAGTGTATATTACTACAACACACCACAGATTACTGTAGTTAACACTGAAGTACACTACAGTATGTAGTACAGTTGATCAGTTCACTATAGTTAATATTACAGTATGCTGCAGCATTCATTAGCAGAGTTGTAAATACTATACAGTATGATACACTTTACTATAGTATGCCTCATAAACACTGCAGCATTTACTATTATAGGGTTTGTTTTCATGTATGTTTGTAAGTAAAAAATGATTTCTGCTGTTATGATGGAGTGATGTTTCAGACAGAGCTGAAGCCGAGCGCCTCATTAAAGCACATCTGATCATTTTCCACACGATCTTCCTGTCAGGATGTTATGATTCTGCCAATGTTCGGTGATGAATGTGACTTTCACTGCTGTCCGAGAGCCTCATCAGGCCTGCATCTGTCCGATTAGCCAGACCTCTGGGACTTTCACACACTCACACTGTTTACTAAACGCCTGGATTTCAGCTCACAGGAGAATGACAATAATCTCTGACTGGGTCAGTTGGTGTTTCTGTGTGGAGTTTGCATGTTCTCCCCATGTTGTTGTAGGTTTCCTCCGGGTGCTCCGGTTTCCCTCACAGTCCAAACACATGCGCTATAGGGGAATTGATCAACTAAATTGGCTGTAGTGTATGAGTGTGTGTGTGTGAGAGAATGAGTGTGTATGGGTGTTTCCCAGTACTGGGTTGCAGCTGGAAGGGAAAATGAGTGAATGAATGAAATGAACAGTAATCCCTTACGTTATTGTCAGCAGAAAAGTAATTTAATCACTGCTTCGTCCCTTTTCGCAGCGCCGTACGACAGAATTTCTTAAGCTCAAACTCTAGTGTGACTGCGGCTTAATTTCGAGAGGAGCACATGATATGACTGACCTCAGCTTGTCTCTCATCTACAATTATTAGTTAGCCAATCAGATTAATCCAAATTCACTATAAAAAGCCTAGCAAAAATTACTCCCTTATCATTGTTTTCCGAAGAAACCCCCCATCCACCCCTTCTCCCCATTTCTTCCTTTACCACGGGGAGCTCTTGAGAACTACCTGAGCTCGTACTCCCCTTACATGCTCAATCAACCAGGCGGGAGCCCTGTGCTCAATTATCTCCGAGCTCAGTGTTCTCTCTCCAGGGACAGCATGCCAAACCTGCTAATAGCATCAAGCAATATCTAAGTGTGAACTCTTGAATAGCAAAAAAGAAATTCGACCCAACATTGGGTTACAATATACCAGCATATATTAAAGTGTACCAGCCACTACAAACAAACAAACAAATAAATAAATACTTTAAAAATGCTGGGTTATTTCATCCCAATTTTAAGTTAAACATGGACAAAACCGTTCACTGGGTTTAATTTTATTAATTGAATAAAGACTGCCAAATTTAGGTTTGTTTTGAAACAATCCAGCATTTTTTTAAAGAGTATGTGTTTATTTTTTAACCCAGCTTTTTCTCCATTTCAACCCACCATTGGGTTAATAAAACCCAGCATTTCAGTTGTAATAATGTCAACATTATTTACACCATTACAAACATGAATAACTAATCATTTTAGTAGTAATGTTATGTAAATTTAGGAAATCACCTCAACTTTTACACCTCAAATACATCAATTTAAGATACTAAGTATTAATATTCTAAAAGAAGGACTCTGGTTCGAGCCTCGGCTGGGTCAGTGTGTGTTTCTGTGTGGAGTTTGCATGTTCTCCCCGTGTTGGCGTGGGTTTCCTCCGGGTGCTCCAGTTTCCCCCACAGTTCAAACACATGCGCTATAGGGGAATTCATTAACTAAATTGGCCGTAGTGTATCAGTGTGTGTGTGTGTGTGAATGAGTGTCTTCATAGCATCTGCTGTGTAAAACATAGTTGGCGGTTCATTCCGCTGTGGCAAACCCTGATAAATAAGGGACTAAGCTGAAGGAAAATGAATGAATGAAAAGTAACCCCTGACTTGACTTTCAGCAGAACAGTAATCTAATGTCTGCTTCGTAACTAATTACACCCAAAAAATGTTGCTTATTTATGTTCGCCTCTTTAAAGCAGTGTTGACGAGCAGGTTTTACACACTCTGCGTTTGATCGACAGCTCGTTTTATGTTTGATCAAACCTTTAGCGAATGTCCGTGTGATGTCTGGTGTATTTATTTAGTAATTCAGCTTGGGTGTGATAATTATTTTCATCAAACCATCGACAGAAAGAGAGAGAGAGAGAGAGAGAGAGAGAGAGAGAGAGAGTGGCGCTGGGGTTTTTTGGCAGCACTCAGCATTTTCTCAGCAATCGTGTCCACAAACGCATTAAATCAACAAGCCGGGCTGCTTTGTTTGTTTTCACAGTGTATCTCACCCTCACTTTGTATTGGATGATTGGTTTTAGATTTCCTGCCTAGTAATGGAAGCCTCTGCAGGAATGTGTTAGCGGCACATGCTAGCATGACACATGAAAACACGAGCA
>LR812520.1:933819-954505 GCA_903798195.1 Danio kyathit
CTTTATGACCACAGTGTCTCCATCTTCTGATGGCTACTTCCAGCAGGATAACGCACCATGTCATAAAGCGCCAATCATCTCAGACTGGTTTCTTGAACATGACAATGAGTTCACTGTACTCAAATGGCCTCCACAGTCACCAGAGCTCAATCCAATAGAGCACCTTTGGGATGTGGTGGAACGGGAGATTGGCATCATGGATGTGCAGCCGACAAATCTGCAGCAACTGTGTGATGCTATCATGTCAAAATGAAGCAAAATCTCTGAGGAATATTTCCAGTAGCTTGTTGAATCTCTGCCACGAAGGATTAAGGCAGATCTGAAGGCAAAAGGGGTCCAACCCGGTTCTAGTAAGGTGTCCCTAATAAAGTGGCTGGTGAATGTATATATATATAAATCTTCCTTGGAAAAAACTCTCGATGATCGCTGCATGTTTCAGTGATGTGGAGGAGCAGGAAAAGACAGTCTCCAGTAATGACAGTGTTCTGGGTGTGGGATGAAGCGGTCAGATCTTCCACTCTTTCCTTCTTTCCTCTCTGTGTTTCCCCCCCTGGTCTTGTTTTGTGAAGCTGGTCTTCTTGAGCTGGTGACCTCTGACCCCCCGGCCGGCGCTCACATGTTTGCAACAAAGCCTCCGGATTGGATAACGCCAGACTTCATGACATGAGCTGAGGAAACTTCTGTACATTCGGACAAAACAGAGATGAAGACATTTCCTATGCAGTTCACTGTCAGACCATTCAGTATTGTGTGTTCACTGTAGAGTTAAGTACTGTCAGTCAAACTCTGGCGCACACACACACACACACACACACACACATACATAACAAATTCACAGGTGTGACACATTTACTGTAATATGGGTCAAAGGTGAGACGTTCATTATATATATATATATTCATTCATTCATTTTCTTTTTGGCTTAGTCCCTTTATTAATCCGGGGTCACCACAGCGGAATGAATCACCAACTTATCCAGCACATGTTTTACGCAGCGGATGCCCTTCCAGCTGCAACCCATCTCTGGGAAACATCCATACACACTCATTCACACTCATACACTATGGACAATTTAGCCTACCCAATTCCCCTGTAATATATATTTTAATTATTTTAAAATATATATATATTGAAATATATTTTCAAAAATGATCAAAACATATTGGTAGAAAATATATTCATACATTCATACGTTAACTAGGCAGGTTAGGGTAATTAGGCAAGTTATTGTATAATGATGGTTTGTTCTGTAGACAATCGAAAAAAATATAGCATAAAGGGGCTAATAATATTGACCTTAAAATGGATTTTAAAAAATTTAAAACTGCTTTTATTCTAGTCGAAATAAAACAAATAAGACTTTTTCCAGAAGAAAAAATATTATTAGACATACTGTGAAAATTTCCTTGTTCTGTTAAACATCATTTGGGAAATATTTAAAAAAGAAAAAAAATTAAAAGGGGGCGAATAATTCTGACTTCAACTTTATATATATGTATATATCTTTTAAAAAGGCCTATTATGCGCTTGTGTCAGCGCTGACGGAGCTCTTACAACGCCAGCAGATAATCAGACAGCTCCTCTGTACTGCACTTCTCAAGGCAAGATGTGCTGTTTATTTTTCTTGGCGGTGGAAACGCTTTGGCAGCACAGTGTCGAAGACCACTCCAGTCACTTGAAACGCTGCGGGTCAAAGGTCAGAGTGCTTAAAGTGTAGCAATTGTGCTCCATGACAGACTGGAGGAGACATAATTGTACCATAGTCGACCTTCGATTGTGAAAGCGATAACAAAAATAGCAGAGAAAAACAAATGGAGTTTAAAACATGCACATTCAAGGAAGAACGTGAACTTTTGCTTGTCCGAACAAGCTGTGATGTATGCGAGTGTCTAGTATGGATGAGCTAGTGTGCAGTATTTTTAGCATTATTCATGATGTTGCTTTCGCTTTGAGGTTGTTGGCTTTTAACCCCTTCACTTTTGAATGTGACATGAAAATGACACGTGCAGCTTGGATGATTCTCAGTCTTCAACGCTTTGGTGCACGGATTTAAGCTTGGTCTCGTTTTAAAGAGGACAGATGTCAGATTGTAGCTAAAGGAAAAAAAAGAATAAAAATAGAATAAAATTTAAATGAAATAAAAGTGATGTGCCTTTATGGTTATAAAAATAACAAAACAATTAATGTATATGCTAATATAATACATAAAATATGTATTTTATGAAACTTGTTTTAGCCTAAAATTGACAAAAAGTCAAAGCTAAATGTATAAACAAATTACCTTCCAAATGTAAAGTTTTATCTGAAAAAATGAGCTTGCAGTAAGATTTTGTTTGGGCGCAGTACCAGACATGACCACATTCAGTTTCTATTGATGACCATACAAGTGCGCCCCCTATGTTTTAAGGACTATAAACTGTATTTTGTTATGCTTTTGACAATATTTGTGTAGTAAACATAACATTCTAAAGTAGTATGTGAAGTTTGATTTAAATTTAGCCACTAAAAAACATCTAAAAATATATACACGTGGATTGCTGTAGCAAAGTAATGCTTTACAACACTGATGAGAATGCTTGTCGCAAATTAATAAATAACTGTAGCTCAGTAATATATATCAAAGATCAGTCACTATTTGGAAACTAGAAATGTTAAGCTTTCAAATGATATATAGGTTGTCATGATGGTTTTATGCTTAGACCACAATATTATGGTTTACAAATGTAACCGTAAATGCTCCCATGAGTTGTAGGATGTCAGTATATGCGTATTAATCACTTACTCTTCCTACATAACAAAACACTGGCAAAATATGTATTCAGAAGTCTTTGCAATTCTAAATAGGTTGTCATGATTAGATTAGGATTCATTCATTCATTCATTTTCTTTTCGGCTTAATCCCCCTATCAATCCGGGGTCGCCACAGCGGAATGAACCGCCAACTTATCCAGCATGTGTTTTACGCAGCGGATGCCCTTCCAGCCGCAACCCATCTCCGGGAAATTCTTTTAACTTAGTCCCTTTATTAATCTGGAGTCGCCACAGCGGAATGAACCGCCAACTTATCCAGCACATGTTTTATGCAGCGGATGCCCTTCCAGCTGCAACCCATCTCTGGGAAAAAGATTAGAATTTAATAACAAAAAAGTGATGTTATCTTAAGAGGGACGGGATTGAGTTAAAGGCTTAGATTTTTCCACAACCCTCAGATTGTAGATGTTCAAACAGTTTAATTTTAGCCAAATAGTATCCAATCCTAACAAACAATATCCACCAAAGGAAAACTTATTTATTCAGATTTAATGTGACGCATAAATCTCAATTTCCAAAAATGACACTGGTTTTGTAATGCATATTCATGTGTTTTAGATCACAGGCTGCAAAAACAAGTGATAGCGGGACTGTAGCTGTGTTTCCATCCACTTATTGTTATGCACATTTGGATTATCGTATATAAAAACGCTTGATGGAAATGCCAAGATATGCATACATTTTGAAAATGTGCATTTAAAAATACCTATACACATATGCGAATAGGATAAAAATTTTATTCGAGAATTAAAAACGTGCATACACCACGATGGAAACACTTTTACCAAATAAATTCCAGTATGTGCATTAAAAAAAGTGCGTGATGGAATGCAATAATAGACAAACCTGCGGCCGACCACATTGCAAAACATCTGAAATGTTGTTTAGTCAGTCTGAAATGCCTCGACCATTTCAGTATTTTATTACTCTATAATTTATTCCCTCCAGAATTGTCAAAAGCATCTCAATTTGTGTGTCAGCATTGTCTTTTGAGGCACAAGCAATTTATTTAATAAGGAATGTAGATGCGTAGGTACATGTGGATTGCTGTAGCAAAGTAATACAGTCCAAAGACATGCGGTACAGGTGAATTGGGTAGGCTAAATTGTCCGTAGTGTATGAGTGTGAATAAGTGTGTGGATGTTTCCCAGAGATGGGTTGCGGCTGGAAGGGCATCCGCTGCGTAAAAATGTGCTGGATAAGTTGGCGGTTCATTCCGCTGTGGCGACCCCAGATTAATAAAGGGACTAAGCCGAAAAGAAAATTAATGAATGTATGATATAGCTATCAAAAAGCAGTCACCAGATTTGGAAACTAAAAATGTAAAGCTTTCAAAGGATATATAGCTTGTCGTGATTACTTTATGTTTAGACCACAGTATTATGGTTTACAAGTGTAACCGTACATGCTCCCACGGGTTGTACACTCTCATAAATAAAGGTATGCGAGCTGTCACTTGGGCGGTACCTTTTCAAACAGTACAAATTTGTACTTAAAAGGTCCATATTAATACCTCAAGGGTTCATATTGGTACCTAAAAAGTACAAAAGTGTTCCCTTTTCCAAAAGTTGGTTCTCTTTGACTCATTGGATGGAAACGGTGCCAAATTCGCAAATCTTTTATGCAATATTCCAGTTTTGTGCATGAATATAATTCGCATATTTGGAAGGAAACACAGCTACTTTAGTGACAGTTCAGAAGGGTCTGGCTACAGAATCATGCACATGCAAGCTGAGACTGCATGCAATGCTTTTTAAACACACTTAACCCCACCCCTAGCAGTGACATCACTACTGTAGTTCTATTGAGTGCATGTGTCTGAGATCGCATGTCTGAGATTGCATGTGTAAATCTGCAGCCAGATGCTATTGCAGTTAAGGGGTTAAACCTGTAAAACTCAACACAGCTCATTTCACATCCACTTCGTTTGACTCGCAGAGCTCCAGAGCCCTCCCATCCTGACATGGTCCCAAAAGTGTAAGGTCATTATTAAAATTGTGCATCAATTAAGATAAGGAGAAATGACTTTCTCTGTCTGGGCTTTGAAGTCTGTGGTTTTCCCCTGCGCTGCTGACGAAGGGGCTCGAGCTGCGTTCTGGCATTGACTTTGATCTTGAACTCGGGCTTCTTTTTTTCTCCATATGATGAAACTCACCTTCAGGAACTCTCCGACATGAAGGCAACACCTCAATTTACAGAATCCGGCTTGGGTTTTCTGTTGGTGTGGGCGTTACACTACACTAGCTGTATTTATGAGACTTTGCATAACATCCCTTTCAGCTAAAAACAGAAAACTTGATGGCCATGAAGTTAAACTACAGTTTTGGAGGTATTAAAACACAAAATGGTTTCACTTTTTTTTTTTACCATACCATTATCCTGTTTGGACTATCAAAGTCTCAATAACTTCTGATTCATGGAGACTTTAATGATAAAATGTGCATAAATAATATGTTTAATTATTTTCCAGCCAAAACGCTTTCTATGTGATACAAACATTAAAATGTATTACTGTTTTACTGGCCAATTACTGGCTAATTCTCCCATTTGCTGTGCGGTATCAAACACTCCATTAAAACTCCACTTTCCAGCAGTTCCTCGCTTTCAAAGTGAAGTTTATTTATAAACTAATTTCGAGAGGATCACGTGATTATGATTGGACACGGCTGGTCAAGCATTAACCATGTACGACCAGCCAATCA
The DNA here is from genome assembly GCA_903798195.1 of Danio kyathit. NCBI lineage: Eukaryota > Metazoa > Chordata > Actinopteri > Cypriniformes > Danionidae > Danio > Danio kyathit. The sequence goes on from LR812520.1 coordinate 939,333, forward strand.
GACGATCCCTAACCCACTATAAAGAGCCAGGGTTTCTTACTACAGTCATCTTCGATTTGAAGAATTCCCCCTTCCACCCCTACTCCTCCTCTTTTCCTTTCATAGGCCGGCACGGTGGCCCAGTGATTAGCACTGCTGCCTCACAGCAAGAACGCCCCCGGTTCTAGTCCTTTAACAGGCTGGCTGTCGTTTATGTGTGAAGTTGGCATGTTCTTTCCGTGCTCGCGTGGGTTTCGCCCGGGTTCTCCGGTTTCCTCCCACATTCCAAAAACATGCACCACAAGTTAATTGATCAATCTAAATTTAGCACTAGTCAAACTTTTATCCATCAGCATATCTCTTCATAGCAACTATTTTTTTGTCATCAACTCTTATATAAAGGGGAGAGTTCTCGAGATCTACCTGAGCTCAAAGCTCCCCTCTCGCCCTGCAAATGGGAGGGAGCCCAGGGCTCAAGGATCTTATGAGCTCAGGGCTCTCTCCCGGGACAGCATGCCAAACTTGCTTTATAATCAATCATCAGCTAAGTGTGAACTCTTGAAATCTGCTTTGTCACGGGGGGCATGCAGGAAATGTTCCTGAATAAAAAGTGAAAGTTTCAAACTGCAGTTAAAGTCGACAAATTAATAATTTGGCAAGTGATTCGATTACTGATGTCCATCATGTAAACACAGTCACTGTCTTCCTCCCCTGTGTCTGTGTGTTTGTTTTGCCTCGCCTCGGAAAATCAGAGCATGCCCTAATGGAAACTCCCATATTTGCAAATCCTTCCCTCTTTCCCTCCCCCGACACTCCCACCTAAACAGAGCTGGACACGCCCACTTTCCTAACTTTTTCCAAACTAGAGGTGTGAAAACACCCCGCTGAGACTGGGGGGGCGGAGTTAATATAAAGGAAACGGATGAGTTATAAAAAAAATTCACCCCCTCACAGTTGTCACGAAGGGTAATATTAGCTATATGAACCAAAGTCGTTCTTTGTACCAGGCTGTAAACACCTTTTTTTTTCTGCTGTAAAGTCAGACATTTAAACAGTGGGATCAATAGAAATCTGCTCTGTTATGGAGCCAGGACTAGCGGAATTTACATGAATTGCAGTTTCAGTTACTTCCGTATTTGCTTCACGAGGGAGCGCGGGAGAGGATAATTCAAACTGAAGCTGAATATTGAGTAGGGGGCGGGGCTTTATTTTGCAGTTGCTATGGAAACCAACAGAAGGTCGCGCTCTACTTCAAACGCGGAAGGAAAAGGTGAGGTTTTCATTGATGATTATCAAAACAAACTATTATATTCCGCGGATTAACTTGCACGGATTAATTATTAACTCAAAGATGTAAATTTTGATATTAAGCAAACGTTTAAAGTGTCATAAATAGACCATTTTGAGGGGTGTAAACAAAAATAATGTCAACGTATTTCCTGTTTTACATTTTTAATTTCTAGAGCAGCCGAGAATCCAAAAACAGCCACATATTGATGAATAATGTTATGAGAGCTGTTTTAGCATTAAGTTATGATTGAATTGCCTCTTGTTACAGTTATGAAATAGTTTGATAACAAGGAGGAAATGTTCATGGGCCAATCACATGACCACATTGAAATAGTCTGGCTGAACAGAACTAAAGTCCATTTATTGCACGTTTTCCGTCTTCAATACAAGCGAAAAACACCCAGTCAAACAATATTTTGACATGATGTCTTCCACACTCGGTCACGAAAGGAAACCAAACCTAATGGTAGCATGTAAACAAGAACTCTAACTAACCAGGTCAAAATAAAGGAGCTGCTGAAAGATGTGTATAGCTATAGCCTATAGCCTGTGTGTGTGTGTGTGTGTGTGTGTGGGTGTGTGTGTGTGTGGTGTGTGTGTGTGTGTGTGTGTGTGTGTGTGTGTGTGTGTGTGTGTGTGTGTGTGTGTGTGTGTGTTTGATTTTGGGGTGTACAGAGAGCGAGAAAACGAGGACAAAGGGAAACATGGACGCTTGCCATACCTCACTAGCATCATTATGGGACTATCGAGTGTCCATTTCAGCGTTTGACCATCGCCACTGGCATGTTACTGCATTTCTAGCAGATTTTACCTTCCGTCTTACCTGTAACCCAAGCCAATATTTTGTGCAGTCTGCATTCCTGGAGACACTGTAAAAGAGCACGATATGAGAGCTCTCTGCCAACCTCTCAATTGAGCAGATTTAATTTAAGCATTTCTGCAGGACCCCCAGCCGCTTTCTGCTGAGGTCGCCTGAGTTTGATATAACAGGACGTATTTTGGTTTCTGTAATTGGCTCCATATGATAGTGATTGTCTGTGGTCGTAATTCCTAATACATGATTTGAGATGTGCATCTGTTCGCGTTACTGGGTAAATGTGGCTTATTATGATCAATTCTGTATACTCTACGAAAATGCTGGGTTGTCATAACCCAGTATTGGGTATCATTTAGGTATCAATTGAAATGATTAATTAAATTTAAATGACACTTTTTAACCCAGCCCTGAGTGAAATATGGTTCATTTCTGGATATTAAAATAAAATGTTAACCCAGCCGTGAGTTGATGATTTGTTGCTGATTTGTAGGCTAAAGTATGATTGCATACAATTCCACAGTCTGCCGCTTATCATGTATACTTCAATACATTTTACACAAATGTTCTAGCTTCATCAATTCTGCACTCTACAAAATGCTGGGTTGTCGTAACCCAATATCGGGTTGATCAATTGAAATTATTAAATTGAAATAACATTTTAACCCAGCGCTGAGTGAAGTATGGTTCATCCCTGCTGAAAAATCCAGCTTAAACCAGTCTAAGATGGTTCTGGTTTTAGCTGGTCGACCAGCCTGGTTTTAGAGGGGGTTTGGCCATTTCCAGCCTGGTCTTAGCTCGTCAGGCTGGGAGTTGACCAGCTAAAACCAGCTTGACCAGCCAAAACCAGCCATGTCCAGCTTAAACCAGGCTGATCAAGCTGGTTTTAGCTGGTTTAAGCTGGTCATTTTCCAGCCTGACCAGCTAAGACCATGCTGGAAATGGCTGGAAACCAGCCTGGAAATGGCCAAAACCCCTTAAAACCAGGCTGGCCGACCAGCTAAAACAGCCGACCAGCTAGGGTGGTTTAAGCTGTTTTTTTTCAGCAGGGATTGATTATATTTACATTTAAATGTAAAAATAAATAAATAAATAAAACAAACTGTTAGGCCTTGTTGTTATTCTTATCCTATTTGTAGGCTATGATTGCATACAATTTCACAATCTGCCGCTTATTTTGTTTACTTAAAGAAGTTTTACATGCATTGTCCTATAATTAAGGCCTAGCACCAAGATACACAATTCTATCAAGTTAGTCACCATTGGCTCCATGATTGTAATCCAACGATTGTCTGTGGTCGTAATTCCCAATAAATGATTTCGTATAGGCCTAACCCAATATTGGCTTAATCAATTGAAATGATCAATTAAATTTAAATTACACTTTTTAACCCAACCCTGAGTGAAATATGGTTCATTTTTTAAATATTAAATTAAAAAGGTTAACCGAACTGTTGGGTTTGTTATTGTTAGCCTAATTGTATGATTGCATAACATTTCACAATCTGCCACTTATTTAGTATAGTATACTCATTTTACATACATTGTCCCAAAATTTACTCACCGTCATGTTAAATAACAGCAAGTTACTCGTCATTAATTGGCTCCATATAATAGCGATCGTTTGTTGTGAAAATTCCTAATACATGATTAAAAATGTGCATCTGTTCGTGTTATTTTTTATTTATTGTAAGTGTTCTTGTGGCTTATTATGATCAATTCTGCACTCTACAAAGTGCTCGGTTGGTCGTAAGTAACCCAGTATCGGGTTGCTCAATTGGAATGATTAAATTGAAATAACATTTTAACCCAGCGCTGAGTGAAGTACTATGGTTCATTTAATAATATTACATTTAAATAAAAAATAAAAAATAACACAACTGTTAGGTTTGTTTGTTATTCTTAGTCTAGGCTATGATTGCACATTTTCACAATCTGCCGCTTATTTTGTTTACTTATAGACATACATGCATTGTCCCATAATTTAGGCCCACCAAGTTACATAATTCCATCAAGTTACTCACCATTAATTGGCTCCATGAGAACGATTGTCTGTGGTCGTAATTCCCAATAAATGATTTCGTATATGCCTAACCCAATATTGGGTTAATCAATTGAAATTATTAATTAAATTACACTTTTTAACCCAACCCTGAGTGAAATATGGTTCATTTTTTTAAATATTAATTTTAAATTAAAAAGGTTAACCGAACTGCTGGGTTTGTTATTGTTAGCCCTATTTGTATGATTGCATATAATTTCACAATCTGCGCTTATTTTGTTTACTATAGACGTACATGCATTGTCCCATAATTTAGGCCCACCAAGTTACATAATTCCATCAAGTTACTCACCATTAATTGGCTCCATGAGAACGATTGTCTGCGGTCGTAATTCCCAACAAATGATTCGTGTAGGGCCTAACCCAATATTGCGTTGATCAATTGAAAAAAAATCCATTAAATTTAATGTCACCTTTAACCCAGCGCTTATTGAAATATGGTTCATTCTTTAAATATTACATTTAAATTAAAAAGCCAAGTGTTGTTATTGTTAGCCTATTTGTATATCCCAAATCTGCCGCTTATTTAGTATACCTAAAGACATTTTACATGCATTGTCCCATTACTCCCCAAGGTTTATAATACAATCACGTTATAACTATATTAATGGCTCCATGATAGCGATTGTCTGTGATCGTAATTCAGTACATTATTTGAAATGTGCATTTATTCGTGTTGTTCATTGTGATGTTCTGGTGTTCTATGATCAGTTCTGCACTTCTTCAATCAATTTGATCAATTGAAATGATCAATTAGATTCAAATTACACATTTTAACCAGCGTCTATTGAAATGTGGTTCATTTTTTTATATTAAATCTAAATTAAAAACGTTAACTCAACTGTTGGGGTTTGTTTGTTATTTGCATGAGTGCATAAAATGTCACAATCTGACGCTTATTTTGTTTACTTAAAGTCGTTTTACATGCATTGTTCCATAGTTTACTACCACCATCAAGTTTACATATTCCATTAAGTTAGTCCCATTAATGGGCTCCATATGATAGCGAGTGTCTGTGGTCGTAATTCCCAATGATTTCGTATAACCCAATGAGTTAATCAATTGAAATATCAATTAAATTAAAATGACACCTTTTAACCCAGCGCTTATTGAAATATGGTTCATTTTTATTAATGTTATATTTAGATTTAAAATGTTAAGCCAACTGTTGGGTTTGTTTGTTGTTGTTAGCCAGTTTGTATGATTGTATAGGCTACAATTTCCCAATCTGCCGTTTATTTAGTATACGTAAACACATTTTACACACTCTACCCTTAATTTACTTACCATCAAGTTAAAAACACCAGCAATAATAACTCACCATTAATTGGCTTCATATGATAGCGATTGTCTGTGGTCGTAATTGATTATACATGATTTGAAATGTGCATTTATTCGTGTTACTTTTTTATTGTGAATGTTCTTGTGGCTTATTATAATCAGTTCCGCACTCAACACAAATGCTCGGTTGTCGTGACACAATATTGGGTTAATCAGTTGACATGACCAATTTAATTTAAATTACATATTTAAACCAACTTCTGGGTTTGTTTATTAGTGCTTGTTGTTATTATTGTTGATCATATTAGCTAAAATGTCACAATCTGCTGCTTATTAGTGTACTAAACACATCTTACATATATTATCCCCATATTTTACTCACCATTAAGCCATCAGGTGTATATGCATTAGTTTTCAGATGAGAAATAATCAGCAATAATAAATAATATTGTTTTTTGTTTGTTTTTGTTTTTTACTACAAGAAGAAATTTACACATTCATGATGATAATTTAGTACTGCTAATTATAATATTAATTATATATATTTTTTATTTATTTATTTTATTTCTGAGTGAAGCTTTTCTTTTATATCACATGCCTACACCTAATTACATTATTATCATTAAATATTCATGAATACTTCATTTTCTGGAGGCACAGACATTTTAAAGCGATTCGGATCTGAATTTGGTTTTCTGATGGACATCTAAACCAAAATGAAATATAATAACTTTTATTCCTAAACCATTTTTAATGATGCACTTATCAGATCTTATTGTAAATAAATCATTGCTGAATGTCTTGGTGAAATAAACATCATTTGTCAGTCATCTTTCATTAAAACATCACATAATTTGCTCCGCCTCTTAAACTCTGACATCATCAGGTCTTCGTTTAACCCCGCCCCTTATGAGTCAAGTGAAAATGCATGTTGTCCGTTAACATTATTCAAATTCAATGCATAAAAATGACTAAATGTTATGTTACTAAATGATGACTTTACCCAATGTTGAGTTAAAACAACCCAGCATTCATTGAGTTGAATGAACTAAAAAATGTGGGTTGTTCTAGCCCAAACTATGTCAAATCAAATGGTTGGGTTAAAAAACGTAATTTAAAATTTTTTTAAATTAACCCAATATTGTGTTTGACCCAGTGTTCCGTTAAAACAACCCAGCAGTTTTTATAGTTACACTCCAAAAAATTCTGGGTTCTGTTAGCCTAGAGTTGGATCAATATAGACAAACCCAATGGTTGGTTAGAAATTTTACATTTAATCAAAAAAATTGTCAACATTGAGTTGTGCATATTTAACCCAAACTGGGTCATAATTTAGAGTGTAGCAAACAAAACATGTGACTGAGACTTCACATCATTTCTGTGTGTGTGTGTGTGTGTGTGTGGTGTGTGTGTGTGTGTGTGTGTGGTGTGTGGTGCGTGTGCGTGCGTGCGTGCGTGCGTGCGTGCGTGCGTGCGTGCGTGGTGTGTGTGTGTGTGAGGGAGACACTCAACTTCAGGAGGTAAATCCTGGTTTCCTGGTATTCTGGACAAAGCACAGATCATAATCAGAGAGCAAACATGGAATAATCTTGCAGAGAGTACAAATATCCCGGACACACACACACACACACACACACACACACACACACACATGCGGTGAGAGGAAGCGCTCTCTTGTGTTTTGACTTCTGTGACCGTCTATAAAATCTCATAATCTGCTGCAGTCACTATCCTGTTTATGGTCAGAGCCAGTTTAATTTACAGAGATCAGTTTCATTGCTTCTGTCTCTGTCTCTCTCTCACACACACACACACACACACACACACACACACACACACACACACACACCACACACACACAAAGTCACGTGTTTTCGTTTGCTACATTAAAAAATGACTCAGTGTTGGGTCATATGGACAAACACAATGTTGACATATTTTGTTGCCTTACATTTTAATTGTTTTAACCCAACCTTTGGTTTTGTGACCCAACGTTGGGCTAATACAACCCAGAATCGTTTGGAGTGTAACTCTAAAATATGTTGGGTTGTTTAACCCAATATTGGGTAAAATATGGACAAACCCACCATGGGTTAATTTCTTCAATTAAACTTCAACTAATTTTTTTAACCCAACTGTTGTTTGTCCATATTTGACTCAGTGTTGGGCTAACACAACCCAGCATGATGTAACTCTAAAAAAACCCAACTGTTAGGTTTGTCCATATTTGACCCAATGTTGAGCTAATACAACTCAGCATTTTACAGCCTGGCCCCAACGTTGGGTCAAACATGGACAAGCCTAGCATTGGTAATTTTGTTTTGCATTAAATTTAAATGACAGTTTTAATCATTGGATTTGTCCATATTTGACCCTGTGTTGGTCTAACACAACCCAGCATTTTTTAAAAGTGTGACTCTAAAAAATGTTGGGTTGTTTTATCTCAAATATGGACAAAACCAACATGGGGTTATTTTTTAACTCAGCTGTTGAGTTTATCCGTATTTGACCCAGTGTTGGGGTAAACAACCCAACATTTTTACAGCCTGTGACCTAACATTGGGTCAGATATGGACAAACCTAACATTGAGTAAATGTTTTGCATTAAATTTAAATGACATTTTCAACCCAACCATTGAATTTATTCATATTTGACCCAGTTTTGGGCTAACACAACCCAGCTTTTTTTTTGTGTGTGTAATCAAACATTGGGTCAGATATGGACAAACCTAATATTGAGTAATTTATTTGCATTAAATTTAATATCACGTTTTAACCCAAACATTGGATTTGTCCATATTTGACTCAGCGTTGGTCTAAAACAACCCTCTAAAAATGCTGGGTTGGTCTGTCTGAATAATGGGTCAAACATGGAAAAAATATACATTGGGTTAATTTTTAATTTTAATTTAAATAATTTTTTAACCCAGCTGTTGAGTTATCCATATTTCACCCAGTGTTGGGCTAACACAACCCAGCATTTTTTACAGCCTGTGACCCAACATTGGGTCGGATATAGGCAAAACCTAACATTGAGTATATTTTTTGCATTAAATTGAAATGACATTTATTAACCCAGGGTAAGGATTAGTCCATATTTGTCTATATTGTTTACAGCCTGTGACCCAACATTGGGTCGGATATGGACAAACCTAACATTGAGTTCATTTTTTACATTGAATTTAAATGACATTTTTTAACCCAGGGTTAGGGTTAGTCCATATTTGTCTATATTTGACCCAGTGTTGGGCTAAACAACCTATCATTTGTTTTAAAAGTCTAACTCTAAAACAATGTTGGGTTGTTTTAACTCCGCATTGGGTCAAATATGGACAGACCTAATGTTAAATACATTTTTGCATTACATTTCAATTATTGGGATTATATTTGACCCAACATTTGGCTAATAACCCAGGATTTTTTAGAGTCATGTTTTAGAGTCATAAAAATATTAATAATCAAACAATTATTAAAATTAATTATGCATAATTACATGCAGCATGCTGGATCAAATAAGAATATTGGGTAAAACTTTTTTTTAATGAAATTCAAACACACTTACCCCAAGAGCTGTCTAATTTGACCCAACATTAGGTTACAAACAACCCAGCATTTTTGCACAGTGTATGTCTAGAGTAATAAATGCTGACCAATATGTCCGCTTTATCTGTGAGATGAGCTTCACCTCAGAACACTTCCAGGAATGTGTCCACAAACGGCATCCAGCACTGCCATTGTTCTTTTCAATTAAACAACATCATATTTGTGTGAGCCTCATGCAGTCCTGCTACTGAAACATTAGCTGAAGAGTTGTGTTTATACATAATAACACACGCAGGACAGATTCTCTTTATTCTGAGATCTCTGCACCTGTATTTATAATGCATTTCAAAGCATGGAGGGGAGATCCAGGCTCGGGTTTCCAGCATGTTTATACTGATCCTGGTCACAAAAACAGATCTGAGACTCTAGTAGAGAAATGCTGAACACTCTGCTTGTGTGTAAATCTGAGCGTGCATTTAATATATCTTATTTATTAGCATACACTCACTGTAAAACCCAACAGTCAACTTTATTAAATGAAATGAGTGTAGTTAACTCAAAATTGACTGAGGGTTAATTCTACTCATTTGAAAGAGTTTTGAACTCAGTGTTATGAGTTAGGAAGGTAACTTAAGGTAATGAGTTAATTAAATACCTCATTAAGTCAACTTAAATGGAGTAAGTTCACAGTACTCATATAATTAGTTTTTCTAACTCAAATGGTTTGTAGCAATGGGTTTCCTCAAGCTGTTGAGTTGCCTTAACGTATTGTTTTACAGTACTCAGTTGATTTGAGTTCTCTTAGTCTTCGGGATTTACTGTGCTCAAATTTCTTTGTTTACTCAAATGGATTAAGTTCACAGTACTATCATTAGGATTAGTTTTTTTTAACTTAAATGGTTTGTTGCAATCAGTTTCCTCAAATGATTTGAGTTACCTTAACTAGGTTTAACAGTGCTGTAAAAAAGCTGGGTTCTACACAACTCCCTCATGTTGTCTCAACACAAACTAATTAAATTTAATTGGTAACACTTTACAATAAGGTTCATTAGTTAATGCATTTACTAACATGAACTAATCATAAACAACACTTGTAGAGCATTTATTAATCATAATTCAACATTCACTGATGCATTATTAAGATCCAAGTTCATGCTTGTTAACATTAGTTAATGCACCGTGAGATAACATGAACTAACAATGAACGACTGCATTTTCATTAATTAACGTTAACTAACATGAACAAATGCTGTAGTAAATGTATTGTTTATTGTTTGTTCATGTTAGTAAATGCATTAACTAACATTAACTAATGAACCTTATTGTAAAGTGTAACCAATTAATTTATAGTTTTTACAAATTTAGGTGGACTGAACATACAAAAATGGGTTTTAACCTTAAAAATTGTGTGTTTAAACTCTTTTAGTATTAATTTGTATTATTTTTGAGTGTATAAAAAAGAAACAGTCCAGATCAGTAAATTTTTTAAAGATGAACTTTATGAAATTACATCATGGATACTTGTTGGTATCTGATAAGTTTTGTAGCATTTTAATGAGAAGAGCAAATAATAATGTATATCATGACATATATTATTATTATTATGATTATTATTATTATTAGTAATAATAATATAATAATTTTCCGTTTTCTCATGATTTAATTTTAGAGGATAAAATACAAATAAAACGATTATTAAAATATTAATGTCACATTTATTTCACATCGGATTATTGAATAGAAGCATAAATCAGTAATTGAATCCCTTTCGTTTTCGAAAGGTTGATCACAACCTTTTAATCAAGATATTACATGGGATATCGTGCTTTTTTACAGCGGTTATTTGTTATTTGTAATAATATTTTACACATTTAAAAAAACGAGTGATAAATCCAAGAAAGAGACAAAAAATAAAATAATTGTCGTAAAATAATCAATAGTCCTCTGAAATCATATTGAATATTTAATCATGCATGTTTAAATTCCTGTTTGCAAACGCAGATATAAAACAATTTACAACTATAAACACTAATTATTAGTGATGTTTATTAGTTATTTAATACAATTTTTATTTAATTATTTACATGTGGGGAAACTGAATTCTGAATGTTATTATTATTATTAAAATAATATAATAATAATAATAATAATAAATTAGACTGATTTGTTCCTTTGTTCGTTGCTAATCTACACTCTAAGAAATGCTGGGTTATTTAAAACCAAATTGGGTAAAATATGGACAAACCCAAACAATGGGTTAAATGTGGTCCTATATATTTAATTAAATAAATTACCTCAGCTGTTGGTTTAGTCTGTAATACACTCAGAATTGGTTGACATATCATGCAGCATTTTAGCGTGTTATTTGGTTGTGGTCAATCAGAGAACACATGTAGCCTATTTATTGTCATAATCTGACGGGATTAAACCTTTCACAAATACACGACATTTATTTTCGGATTTATAATTTTTTTAGAACTTTATATTCGATATGTTGTGTTCTGTATTTGGAATTATTTAAGCGTGTTCAATTAACCCACAGTGACTTTCTGACCTTCAGAAAAAGCGTAGGTTCATATGCAGGTTTCATTCATCAAGCTCTCCAATGATCATGTTTTCCCTCTCTGGCTGAGGTAATTAAAATAGGAACGAGCAGCCAAGACGTAAGGGGGGAAAATCTGATCGTAAATTTAAATTGGAGACAAAATCTTCTATGTCAAAGGAGCAGAATCGAGATATTCAGGTATGAGGCGGCTATAATTAGCCCTGGGGCGGAGGGTCGGTGAGGTGGGCTGCGGGTCTGGACTCAAGGCGAGTCTGTGTTCGTGCCAGGCGGCTTTTAGGTTATCCAAAGGTCGGTGGGCTCAGCCATTTCCCCTAAGTCGAAAATCACACTGCTCTCTTTATATTCCAGCTAAAGAGCTCCTTCCAAACGGGCCGGAGCCAGCTATGGGCGTGTGGGAAGGTTTAAGACTGGATGGAGATGCCAGTAAACGGCGACTTGCTTCTTGAGTCGGCTAAGGGTTGAGGATCCAAATGTTTTCTGTGTGGAGGGAAGACTGATAAAACTGTAAACATGAGTCACTTTAATAGTCAAAGTCTCAATGCACTGCATTCTTGAATTATTCATCAAACGTATTTGATTAAAGCGGACTTTTACTTTAATAAATGTAATTCACTCTAAAAAAATGCTGAGGTTTTATGTAAACCCTGGGTCAAATACACTCAGAAATAAAGGTACAGATCTGTCACTGGGGTGGTAGCTTTTCAAAAGGTGCATTATTGTTCCTAACAGGTCATTAGGCTACAAATTAATCCTAAAAGTACAAATGTGTACTTAAAGGTGAAAAGTGTACCCTAAATGTATTAATGTCCACCTGTACGGTACAAAAGTGTAGCTTTTGAAAAGGTACCAGTGACAGATTGTACCTTTATTTCTGAGAGTGCGTGGACAACCACAGGCGTTGATTTAAATGTCAAATAATTGAAACACTAACTAACCCATCTTTGGGTTTTGTCCATATTTGATTCAACGTTTACGAAACCCATATTTAGAGTGCATGTCTGGCAATGTTGAGGCTTTCAAATATGTCCATGAAAATGCAATGTCATAATTTAACCCAGAGCTGGGGCAAATGCAGACAGACCCAACAGATGGGTTAAGAATGTAATAGAAATGCAATTTAATTTACATTTTTGACTCATGTTAGGTTAAAACAACACATTTTTAGACTGTACACAGCCATTGTGTTGGACTAAAATAAATTATTTATTTTTAAATGTTGCTGATTTGTATTGTTTATTATTTATTTTAATTAATTTGACACAAGTAAGAAGAAGTTTTGATTCTCAAACTTAGCAGAGACGTAAAGTCATGTCGCAAAAACTACCCTTTAAACAACACTGGGTTGTATTAACCCAACTGTAGGTCAAATGTTAAAAAGTGTCATTTAATGTAATTAAAAAACAACGTTTCGTTTGTCCATTTCTGACCCAACAATGGGTTAAAACAGCCAATAATGTCCTAGAGTATGTTCTGCAGCGCTTCATCCGTGGGGAAACCATTTATAAAGCTTAAATAGAAAATCGCGGGTTTCGAAGTACGCTAAAAAGCAGGCAACGGGGTGGATATTTTTTCAGGACAAGTCTTTGAGCCTTTAACTGGCAGTTTGACTGTCAGACAGAGCCCGAGTCTATGTGGACTCCTAATTGAAACAGATGGCGCTTTGAGGTTGGGCTCTATGCAGCAACTGTGAGTTCGAGACGCAGCTCTTTTCCATTCCGCCTCAGCGCTCAGTCAAGCATACAGGTGCACGGTGTGTTTCTGCCTCACCTCGACCCCTCCGTCCTCACTCACCGGGAAATGGAGACGTCCATACCCGCTCGGACTGATCCAGAATGGCGGCTTGGTTTGCGCGTGTAAACCCGACCGATGCGAATGAACTGCGTGTTTCGCTCCTTTAATCAGATTTTTGCTTGGGTCTATGTTAAGCTAACGCGTTTTTAAGTTGAATTAGACTAATCAGCGCAGTTTATAATAAAACAATTTGAGAGTATAAGTTTATTTTTAATTTAAAAAAAAGTAAATTAATATAAAAGATGTGCGTTGCGTTTATTGAAGTAAAGCACTTTATTTTCAAATATGTTATTTGAATTAAAGTGAATAGGTAAATATGTATTTTATATGAACTTAAAATATATTATACATAACATTTCTATGCTTAATAGCCTACATTTCCTCCGAACCATCCTCAAAGAGTTGGAAATTAGATTTTGGTTGATTTTACAAACTGGTTGAATAAAAAAAAAAATAGCTAAAGCATTAAAATTGATTAAAATAGCCATATATGCAACATTTGTTCCTTTCTTTTTAGTAGATACAAAAAAAACTTGTTGTATGAGCTAATAGTTAATACACAATAATATATTAGTCTTGGCTTTATTGTAGGCTAATATAAATGCAGAATCAGTTCCTATTTTGAGGACTATTTTCAACTTCTTCCTTTATAATTGATAAGTTGAAACAGCACATATTGCACACACATTTCCAGCAGGCCAAAAGTGCCAGCGACTTATTACCATCTTGACACTGAAACGGATATATATGTAAACACAGCGTATATTCGTTCATCTGTGCAATAACGAACGTAGATGTAAAAATAAATACAGTTCAGAACATAAACAGTTTAATCGGTTCTACAACGGCGTGGATGATTGTGCCGGCCATTAATGTCTGGGGGAGAAGGCGGCTGCTTTGCGCTTTGTAAATTACAAGCAACCGTAAATTTAAGGAGAAGATTAATAATCTAAAATTCTAATTAAAACTCTGCACTAGTCTAGAATTTACTGCCAGATTATTTACATAATGATAACAGCATACAATAATCAATATGTAAAAATATGCGTTTATATTTGGTTACGTAAAGGTGTTCAGCTACATTTTGAGAGATTATATTTCCTCCAAAGCATCGAGTTACGCTTCATATCAGCAAAATCAATCAAGCTACTTTTCCTTACTGGTTTCTTTTGAATGAAATCGTCCAAAGATATTATTTTGTTGATGATATTTTCCTTCTGACACATTTGCGGAAATTAAAAGTGGGATGTTTTGACTACAGACACATCAAAGGAATTGCTGATCTTAATACTTTTTTTTTTGTTTGTTTTCTGAATAAATTATGTGTTTATAGCAATGAAGCGGAATCATTTGGATTTGTGCATTCGGCAGATTGTGTTTAAAAACAAATGTTTATAACATATTCAGGATTGTGAAGCGTTTTATTAAAAGCATATCCAACAATTGATCTTTATACAGAAAATGTAGCCGAAAATATGCATTTTGCATAAATAAAATTGATGGCAAATATTATTTTGGAGCTTCTATTTGGTTGTCGCTTCAACGCCTGCTTGCATGTGCTAATTAAATCATCCGGCTGTTCTTTATTAAAACATGATATGCTTTGATCTGAAGTTCAAATAACATTTCAATTAATTGTCTGGAGATTCAAATGCATATTATAAACACATTTTTAAACGAAATGTTGCTGTACTCTAAAAAAACGCTTGAAGTAACCCAACGCTGAGTCAAATATAGACAAACACAACAGTTTGTTTTAAAAAAAACTGTAATTTAAATGTTAAAAATAAACCCAACACTAGGTTTCTGCATATTTGACCCAAGATTTCATTAATACAACCAACATT